>JAHWFP010221526.1:41130-60120 GCA_023313725.1 Lithobius niger
GCAACTGCTTCACGTGGAATATCGAGAAGAATTTGTGCGTTATTTTATTTGAAAAATGGTCTACGCACCTTTAAATACAAATCAACAATTTCATGTCGTTTTCATAGGGTTTAATTTTGGCGTAGCACCAGTTTAAAAAAAAATAAAGCTAAATTAATCAGTGCTCAACTTACCAGATATCAGATGGATAACAAGGACCGTAACATACGCAATGGTAGCAGACCTAGGGAAGAAACTTATGACGTAGGCGAAAGGTATAGCACACCATCCAAAAAGCAACATAGCCAAGAATATAATGCCTGTAACATAAAATTAAATTTTCTTCAATAACGCAATAAATTAAAAGTTTATGCAAACTATGTAGGCTAATATCATCGAACATATAGAAGATCC
Source organism: Lithobius niger (assembly GCA_023313725.1). Lineage (NCBI taxonomy): Eukaryota > Metazoa > Arthropoda > Chilopoda > Lithobiomorpha > Lithobiidae > Lithobius > Lithobius niger. The sequence continues at coordinate 41,524 of JAHWFP010221526.1, forward strand.
AGTGACAGCATACAACACGCACTATAAAAATGCTTTATAATACACAACCTAATTGTAAGAACCGTTGATCGAATTCTGAATCCTGACAGACGCCAGAATAAAGATTCTTAAGCGTTTAAAGTGACACTAACACCGATTCTTGCAACATCTAGCGCTATCTAGTACTATCTAGACTTACTTGCACGAAGCGAAAGCGTGCACAACGGCATTTATTTTAACGAAACAAACAAGCCACGACCTCCTTAATTATTGAGTAAAAAATTGGTATGTCCTCGTGCACCTGGGAGCAGGCTGTAAATGTTAACAATATCACTGCCGCTAGATAGCGCCAGAGTATTTTCGTTCGCTTTTCAATCGGTGATAGTGCCACTTTAACAATACTAATGTGGCACTATCATCGATTGAAATACGAACGAAAATACCCTGGCGCCATCTAGCGGCAATGATACTGTTAACCTGCACAACTTGCTTCCAGCTGCACGCCTTCACACCGAATTTTCACTCAATAATTAAGGAAGTTCGTGGCTTGTTTGTTTCGTAAAAATAAATGATATTGTGCATTCCTTCGCTTGATGCAATCAAGTGCTAGATAGTTCTAGACAGCGCTAGATGTTGCCAGATTCTGCCTACTTTCAATCGGTGATAGTGATACTTTAATAATAATAATAATAAAACATTTGTTGCTTTAGCACACAGGCCTGAAATGGACTCGGGGATCACTAATAATCAGCCCAAGGTTGTTAATCAACCAAAAATAAAATCAAGATGTACTATACCACACGCCATGGCTGTTTGCTATGACGTGCATATCACGTGACTGGCTTGTCCAATCAGACGGCCAAACAGCCGTTGTTCTCGTTCGTCATTGGCTAACTCATGGTGACGTCACGGCAAACAGCCATTGCGCATGGTTTAAAGAAGCAAGATAGTAGTAAAGTTAAAACGCAAAAAGAAAAATTAAAACATGGCAACAATACCAGTAAAACGAGCCAGTATGGCACTAACAAAAGTTAAGCCCACCGATATAAACTACATAAAATCAGACAGGTCCTTTGACAAATCCACAGTCCGCAATTTCGTCTTGAAAGAATGTAATTAAAAAGCTGTCGCCAACTCGCCAGGTAGATCATTCCACACCATGACAACCATGTTAGCAAAAAAATGCTTCCGGCAGTCAGTGTGGAACGCTCCAGCAACAAGAGAATGACCACGTGTACGTTTATTAGCACGGAGCTCGAAATATCTCAGAAGTCAACGTCAACCGGACCGTGCAATAATGAATACGTAAGGTACAAATTTGCCTTCAGACAGCGTAATTCAAAGCGAATCTAATTTAGTTAATTCAAGCTCCTGCGTAGGAAAAATCTTTTAAACCACGAAAACTTATATTTCCATATTTGCATCATCAGCTTAAGAATGTGTTGTTTGAAATTTGCTTTGGATTTCAAAAAAATCCAGTGCTCAGAAATATCAAAATCTAACGAATGGGAATGAACGATTTTTTAAAAGAAACTATATATTTAAAATGTCGCAATTCGTTTTTATGTGCATTTTCAGTAAGTGACACAACAACTTTCCACAAATTGTAGTACATTTTCTGAAAGAGAAAAATTATTTGTCCAAGATTCTTCTTGGAATCTAACCATTGCCAAGGTACAGTTCCACAAACATAAATGAGAAAAAAACTTCCGCATATGAAGGCTACCACACAAGAACTATCGTAATTCTAGCACAATTCTGAACTTCAGTAGCTCTAAAATTTCTTTTTGGCATAGAAATGTTCAAGAGTGTAACGCAGGGCATTTGGTAAGGGGCAGAAAGTGGAAATTTGCAGACTCTTTGACGTCAGCCAGAGGTTTTTAAGGAAGCTGACGAATTGGGCATTTTAAAGCCTTTCCTTTCCTAAGTAACAATTTTGCAAGCTCTAAAAGATTCTACCATACTTTATTCGAAATTTGAATTTTTTTTTTATTAATTTCTTTATGCCGAAACAGCCGAAACACTGTAATGTTCGTGCGACTGAACCGGCTCAAATTTGAACATTATCCAGATTTTTTTGAGAAGAAGAAATATCTGGTAAAGCAAGGAGCCAACCCGGGAATTGAACCTGGAAGCCTCCAATTATCGTAGGGACCGAAATATTGTCAAGAATTGGTTAGATTAGTTCCCATAGTCGCTGAAGGACCATGGTAGCTTCTCACGCTACCCTGGCCGGCAATCCTGGTGGGAACTTTGCCAAGGTCCCCTTTCCAGGGATTTGGCCAGATCCGCAAACCTCCAGCAACCAGGCTTAACTCTCTCCCCGCTCATCGGCCACGATGACCTACAAGGAATTGACAACAAAACTCGGTACATAGATGAAAAAAACTATCGGATAATGTAAACAACGGACATCATGCTACAATAAATTGTGTAGGCAGGGAAAATACGAAGTTGTTTTTTACAAAGTATACTATGCCTTGAGAAATATTAAAATGCACAATGTAACGTAAGGGACCAAAATACAAAGACCGAGAAAGATTGTTTTTTTTCAAATTTAATTCACATGCATTGGACAGACTAGCCAACAAGGTAGGGTTCAGTGCCCCATCAGGTTTTCAAGGTGGTCGAATTGTTAGCACGACTGGAGGTTATTGTTATTACTGGAGGTTCCGGTTCAATTCTGGCCTCAGCCCACACTGGTGCATTCAGGAAGTAAGGGCACGGGAAATGCGCTCATGCTCCTGTCGGTTGTGGCATGTAAAGACCCTGAATATATCCTGTCCCTCTCCGTCCTAATGGAAAAAGACTTTTTTTATTTTACCCTAGTCGAGGCAGATGTGCGTTTTTTTTTATCATGACCAGGAAAAAATTTACCTGAATCCCTTCTATGCAATAAGATTCATCGTCTTGCTTACTGTTTCATTTTTTTATAATTGTTAAAACTGCACACTTAATTTAAAACGAAAATAGTTTTCTACAACTAATAACAACATACAGTTTACTTTGATGTTTACTTTGATGTTACTTTAGATGTTATTTCAGTCTAGAGGAAAATTGGAAATTAGCCAATAGCGAAAATCATACATTAGAAATAACGTAGTTCAGTAATTGCCCTGGAATGGAATGGAATGGAGCCCTGGTCACGGTTGTGACCTTAACAACGGGTTCAGCGAGCTATCTTTATGCCAGTGGAGGATGTGGCCATAGCGATTAAGGCGCTATGCAAGTGATCTGGGGGCCAACTGGGTAGCCGGTTCGAATCCGGGTCATGCCACTCCGACGAAACGTAAGTGCATAAAAGTGGCTTACTGAACTACGTTCTTTCTAGTGTATGCTTTTCGTTATTGGCTAATTTCCAATTTTCCTTAATATTATTTCCAGCGATTTATGTCTATTAATTTCAGTCTAGATGCACGGTATAATAAAATGTTTAAAGGATTTCTCAAACACTTTTTAAAACAAGAATTAACGAGTCGTATCGAGAAGACGCATCAGTTCTTAGTTGTACTTTTCCGTAAAACGGTGTAGCTGTCTACGGTTGTAGGTTTGGTGGTCAATCGAGAAGATGGAATTAACTGGTGCTGGGACAAATTACGCTATCCAGTTCAGGCCTAAAAGGACCTAACAGGTATAAAAAAAAATCCAACGTTTTAATCAGTCCAGGCCCTTATTGCTTTTTGTGGCCGTGCTTGGTATCAGTCAAAATTCCATAAATTAATTATTAACACTCAAAACTATAGCGACCCACTAACACTACTGAAAGATCTTTGGAAAAAAAACTTAACTGCCTAGCACATTTGTCGCGAGTAGAGCGAGTTGCAGCGGCGCTGTGTACCCTTTCATCACAAACATACTGACGCTAAATCGTGGATTTGTTCTTGCCTACACTTACTTTTGAAACACTTTTGTAACAATGATTTTAATTAGTGATTGTGTGTGCAGCTGTGCATTAGACATGAGATCTACTAATAAACCTTTTTCTCAACATGTAGAATTCTGCAAGAAGTGTGTACAAAAATCTTGAGATCAGCATAAAATGGTTTGCCCAGAACCCATTATGAATACTTACTGAGCTACTACAAAGCTTCATATCACCCTTTTTACGGCAAGGTATTTTGAACTCTCTATGACAATTAATGCACTGTCACTATGATCTGTGTAAAGTTAAACGATGTAATATTTTACTACTCATTTTTTCAATTGTTACTATTTGAGGCATTCAGAATGTTGGTTTGCATTCATATCAATTTGGTTGCTTACATGGCAATAACGAGGATATTTTTTTATACGTCAGCATTATTTTGCTAATTTTTTAATATTAACACAATCATACTGTATTAAATTAAAAAATTTTGTGCAAAATTAGCTTCACAATTATTGCTGTCTAATACAAAAAGTTGAGATAGTTACAATCGACTCAGTTTTTAATCACAGATCCTCTCGCTAATAGCGGCTGGTTGGCAAAACGACATTGCACTTCCTTTGATTGATACTATAAACTTTCCTGTATTTCCAAGAAGCAGCAGCGCTTCCAAAAAAAAACAGATAGGGATTTATAATCTAAATTTGGAACTAAAGTAAAGTAGCAAGCAGTTAGTGAAGGTACTATTTTAACCATCAGCTCATAATAGCCGATTTCGTTGGTAAATTATTAAAAGTTTTGGGGGATCTGCAGACCACCACCCACTTCCCCCACCTTCCCTGTATCTGTGCCTGCATAGGACACTATGGGTACTTTAGGGGTAGTAGTGTGGGATGTAACACATTAAGCTTAAGCTTATTCCCGACTTCTCGACTTCGACCTGTGCTGTATAAATTACTCATTGTCTACATAACAGACCCACGGCTGTAGCAAAAGTCACTTAACGCCATAATAGTGAACACAACAAAGTATTAGCTGGCCAAAACCGGTCCATTACAAGACCTGTGACCGGCCAGTGACCTTTCATCAGACAATGTGTAACTTAAAGTCAATTAGGAAGAAGGTAGTCCTTACCCATTACGTCAAAAAGCATTATAGAATTGAGGATATGTTCTTTGGTATGAATTTAAGGTGCAGTACTATAGGTACATGAATTTTTGAACAAAATCAGAAATTGTACTACGCAATGAGCCAAACCCGTGACAAATTGCTCTACATTATCAAAATCCAACAGCGCGAATTTCAATACTCTAGGATAATTGAGAACATTATTCTACAGGCCAACCTCACCTACAAGCCACATCCCTGTTTCATATTTCAGTTCCGTGACTATTGCCGATCTCCCGACTTCCAACTGCATGGCACAATACTGAACATTGGAACCACTGTGTTGTTGAAAATGGATGGGTGGCATACAACCCGTAACAGCAATGCCTTGATAATTAAACCCCCTTTCAGCATACAAACATGAGCTGTGCATGATTACTCGTGAGATATTACAAAGATGACAAAACAATGCTATCTACACATTCATTTGCAAACTGAAATATCAAAACTTACCAGGTACAACAGAAACATCCAACACAGTGTCATCGGCATAACTAGCCAGGATGACAATGCAGCAGGAGATGCATAGGAAATAGAATGCATAGTCACACAAGAACGCTGCTAGCCAAAACATTGGAGAACACAGGCCGGACATGAATTGCAGATGTTTCGCCTTTGTCAACTGCTCATGCGTTACCAGAAAGACGAATGAGGAGCAAAGTGTACACAGTCCAGCAGAAAGAACAATTCCTGCAGAACTGCTCTGCAAGAACTTAAATACGACTTCGTCATTTAGCAACTGTTTTTTCAGATCCAGTAACGACTTTATTTTCGCTATTTGAATGTCCACTAAAATATTTTTCAGATTTTGTTCACAATTCTGTAGTACAGCATTATGTACCATATTCAAAGAAGCAGTTTTTATATAGACATTAACCCAGTCGATGTCTCCGTAGTACATAGCATTGGCTAGTACAGTGTCCTTGTCAACTTTAGTGAAGCTAGCAGCTAACAAATAATGGCCAAATTCAAAACCTAAAATGTCTGCTTTTGCAGCTTCCATGATGGCTTCTGGTAAATTGTCATCGACATGTCTTATAGTCACGTGTGGCGGTAAATTATTGACGTAGGCTTCTGGTAAGCAAAATCTGGTAGTGTTGTGATACTCAAAAACTACTTGCTTCTTTGTCTCAATAAAAACTTTCTTTAGCAAGCTAAATACATCTTCCTTTGGGTAATCCTTATGAAGAATTAATAAAACTATCAGAGCCGTCACTATAATGATCATAAACTGGAACAAAAGAACATTGTCATTAAGCATTATTGTTGCGATACAGGTCCACGTTCACATTATAAAGTCTACTACAGACCCAGAAGTGTACAAAACTCTTCATGAAGAAAATAGTTTTTAGAATGCGAAGTAGACCTGGTGACAGATACTGGCAAGCAAACAGCAGCTGGAATATATATAAAGGGGGCAGATGTATTGAATACCCATTCACCCAGTAACCCAGAATTAAGTTTTAATGAAGTTACCAAAAAAATTAGGGAGGAGTTTCAAAATCCTGTCAGTTGTGAATATAGCTGTGAATGTTATACGAATGTTATATACATTACCTTTTATTTATATAGCAGTCCCCCCCCCCCCACGGGGCTCTTAACACTAGCTTGAAAGTTGGCTTCCCTGCCGGTCTCGTAACTCACTGCGCATGACAGGAACAGGCTCCGTCTACATAAGCGGATCGCAACAGATCGTAGCATCTTTCTTCCAACCCACATGAACCTAGTCCATCCATGGGGAGGCTTGGGTGGGTAAAAGGTAAAAGGTTAGGGGAAGGTAGAATTGCAAACAAAAAATGGAATGCCAACCTACCTTGGTTGAGAAGCGAGATGATGGGCTTGAATCCTGAGTGGGTGTTGCTTGGCAGGCCGGAACCGATGAGATGATCATGAAGAAACAATCTTGTTGTGGTATCGGGTGGTGATGAATCAGTCTTGTTGTGGCATCAAATCGCAGGAGGAATCGGAGTAAGCAGAAGTAGCAGCTACGGGCAGAAGGAACATAGCTTTGTTAGAGCTGTCACAATCTGAATAGGATGTGGGAGAGAATAGGTAAGTCGATAATGCTGGGACAGTCGCAACATGGAACCGACGGAATCCAGCATGAACAATAAAGTTGTTTTGTACAAGAGGAACACGGCAGAGCACAAGGATATCTAGTAGAGTCGAGTTCCTTGTAAAGGATCGTGGCGCTGAAGAGGGCGGTGCATGACACAGTATGCGGCGATCAAGAGGATCGAGCTTGGAGGACGTGGTTTGTTGAATATAAGCATGTCTTTTGGATGGTTGTTGTAAGAGAAGTCGATTTCTGTAGAATGAATGGAAATCGCCGGTGGAATTACGAATGTTGACAGAATTAATATAGAGGGGTAATCGGACTCGGATCCTGGTAATGAACAGGTACGTCGCGTTTGTTCGTTTGATAGTTCACAACCGAAGTTGCATCATCAAGAAAAAATTTAAAGATGAGTTCAAACATGGAGGATTGACAGAGAGGAGGGAACCGTGCAAAGAGGAATGGTCCTAATCCCGGAGTGTAAATGCGGAATCAGGAACAGAGCCCCTCGCGGTCCAGAGTGGCTTCTTATGAATAGTATATGAAGAAGTTTGAAGCAGAGACAACTTAAGGAAGCATCCGGATTCCAAAGGCCTTCTTCCGACATGGAGAACATGACAGATTCTTGGTGGAAGTGTCAGAATGCCAAACGATCCCGTTGAAGACTGAGAAAAACACTAAAATTGCGGGGCCCGAACCTGCTTAACTTTAGTTTTTATTGCCTAACCGAAAATATACGTGACCAGTTTTAATTTAGCAGTTTCTCCTTTTGAGCATATTTTCCACTAGTCTTGAAAGTTGTTTTCCCTGCCGAGCTCGTACATTACTGTGCATGCGCGAGGCCTGCTTATATAAGATTCAGCGCAGCGTTTCTTGGCATTATTTCTCCTCCTTCCAGAACCTAGCTCATGGAGGGGGGGCCTGGGCGGAAGTTAAGGTAATGTATATTTTCGGTTAGGTAATAGGAAATAGGTTAGGAAAAGATTCTTTCCTAATGAAGACCGTCCTGCTGTCCCAACCACTTAAAGAAAACTGGACTATGCCAGGACCCATGCTAAAGCAGTGGGGAAGGTAAGAGTAAGATTGGGGAATGCGGTAAGCTCATTTTTTTTTTGGTCTGCAAGCCGAGGTCTCTACATAAGGGGCACAAGGATAAGGGAATAACCAACTATGTTGATGGCATCTTACCTTGTGGGAAGGTTTCTTGATGCAGGAAATCTTGGAGGGCAAGGTCAGAAGGCGAGACGTAGAGGTAGTACATCGTGTGGACGGAGGGTAGGCAGGAGGAGGTCCGGAAGGTCAATGCCATAACTGACCACGCAAGGTAAACTTTTTTTGGAAGGTAAGGTATAGTGGAAAGGATATTGTCATATTCCCATAGATGGTTAATGAAATGGAGGGTGAAAACAAGGGTGTAGTGTAGAGTAGATGATAATAGTTCGATCATAGTTTAAGCGAGAAGAATGTTTATAGTGTCCTGTCGGGCAGGATCATTACAAACGGACGTCTTGCAGGACCGGAAGGATGCGGAAGGGTGAAAAACATTTACGGGATCATCCGAAAACCGAAACCTACCCCCGTGGCCTTGGTGCCACAAGGGAAGCAAGGTAAGTTCCCCTCGTAGTTTTGGAGTTTGGGTTTATGCCATGAAAACTAGGATGAAGGAGGCAGCGTTGTCTTGTCGTACTGCCAGATGGAGTAGTTGGATAAATGAGATAACAGCAGGTTTTGAAGTGTTTGTCGCCAAAGGAAGATGGGAGATGTCTCGGAAGTGCATGAATCAGTCTCGGTGCTGGCGGCTTGAGCGGAGGCGGAGGACAGGGTATGGGGTTTAGTGAAGATGGAAACGGAAGAGACATCGTTTGGTTGAGGAGGGAGGGATACCTCCGGTGGTGGAACGACAGAAGGACGTTGTAGTGTAGGTGGAACAGGAGGTGGTGTAGTGTCCCTTAACGGTGATAAAGGTCATAGTAGCGGTGGTGTGAAATGCCCCATAGCAGTGGCCGATGGATCTTCCAACAGGGAAAGAGGCGAAGATGGAGCTGCACGATGTAATAACCTCGGGGAGGATAGCGGTTGTCTGGTGATGGAAGGGAGTGAGGAGGGTGAGGCAGTTCTGACGGTGGAGGGAGCGTTGTGAAGGCGCCATGTTCTGGACCGGGTGCAGTAATACGCCCGCCACGGAGGGGACAAAGGAATTGAGGATACCCAATTATAATGTGCTCTGAGTAGGGCGTAGTTGAGTCGTTGTGAATAGTATCGTCTGTTGATTATCTCAATCTCGTTCGTAACTGCTTTGTTCGCAGTCCGGAGAATAGCATTGTCTGCTCGAAGTGCGTCGGTGTCAGCAGCCGCTTGGCAAATGGCCGGAAGGTCCGGTAGAGAAGACCGGAGGGAAGTATATTCATCGACGAAGTGACCGGTGAATTTCAGAACAAAGTCAACGTTAAAAGTGAGGTTTCCATTTCCTTAACTGAGAGGTGAAGGACCCTAGTGAGGGCTTCGCGCAAGACGGGAGCCAATGGAAAGGGAACTAGCGGAGGGGGAGGTACCACGTTGAGGGCAGGTGGTTCTTGCGGTGGAGGGCAGGACAGAAGCGGAGGTTGAGTGGTAGCGGAGGATAACTGGGAAACGGACTTCGTGAAAGAGTGGTTGTCCTTTGGAGTAGTGGATGGTGTAGCACGACGTTGAGGTGGTGCAAAAGGGTAGCGTGCCATTTTGATACGAACTGAAGGCTTGGATGGTATGCTGGATTTACTGGTAACTGACTTGACTGGCTGGTAGCCGGAAGTACTCGCGATAGCAGGGACGGTATCCGTTGTAGGTAATCGTGCCCGGGGAGTCGAGTGCGGAGGGCGGTCATGAAGTGGCATGTTTTGTTCATTTGTTTTGTCTGTAGCGAACTTGTGATGTTAGTAACACGGGATTGTGATTGTGTCAAAGTAGGTGGGTTCGTAGCTTGATATAGACCTGGTGAAGTAGTTTATGCGGAGGCGTGTTGGAGCTTGTGCTTGCTTGAATTCGTTGTGCTTGGCGAAGCATCGCAGAGTTTCGAGTTCTTTGATGAGTGCGAAAGGTGTTTTCGTGAAAAAAACGGGTTGACCACCCTGTGGTGGAATCGGGGTGAATGTACGGAGGGTCGATCCAGGGGAAGAATCCACGGTCATTGGAGGAGCGGAGGATGCCGCTTTTTTGGCGGCGTGCCCAATCAGCACCCTGTTTCGAAAGAAGTCGATGTTTCCGAATTAATGCCCAACGTGGAGGGGAAATTCCGACACAGATTCTGCATGTCTTGAGTAGTCCGTCGCACAGGCGATGCCATTGGCAACTTGGATGTGGATCAGTCCGTACCTTCTTAGATAACTTGGAAACACCTGGACACTTGCACGGAGTAGGAGAAGAGACATTAGGTGGTTCCTGTTGAATGTCTGAAACGTCCGCCGGAGTGTGTTCGGAATCGTCGGAAGACGAAGGGTCCGCCATTGCGGAGGTGGTGCATCCGTGGTAGTGACGGTTAGACTGAGCAGTGGCGTTTGAATTTTTGGCGGTTATGCAGTAGCATGGAGCGCCTTCTGATGGTGAGGAGGCGAGACTGGGCTATATTACTGGCGGAAGCTGATGGGTGTTTCTACGGAGGGTGCTAAGGATGGTCGAGTGGTTATCACAATCCTGTGTGCGGCTGCGTGATATAAGCAAAATCATTTACTGTTATGTACATTCATTGTGTATTTATTATTATTATTATATTTTTTTTTTTTTTGCTATGCGGATGTGGAGGTGGTGGAGGTAGGGAAACGAGGGCTGTTTCTTTTGTATGTTGCTTAGCAAAGAGTCCCGTGGGAGGCAGTGTCATGGCGGAAGGAAGAAGGCACACGATAAGTTGGTAGAACGTGGTGGGTTGAACATGACACGGACGAGGATGGCATCGTTGCATGAGAGAGATGGAGGGTATACATTGCTCGAGGCGAAGGTGGTGGATTATCAGGGACAGAAAGGAGGTAAGTACTAGAAACACTAAAGTGATTAGCGTTCTCGGCTAAGGAATCGTAGGTGAGACCGGAGGAGAAAGTTCATTGGTGCAGGAAAGTCCAGCAGATGAGAATGATGACAGACGGAGGCCAGGTGGTGGAGCGGAAGGTGATTTGAGCGGAAGTGGCGTGATTCCTTGGATGGTAACCGGCTTGTGTCGCAGAGTTGGAGGAGACCGTAGCGAAAGAGAAAGAAATCCCGGAGATAATGGTTCAAGGATGATATACTGAATGTCGTAGTGATGTTCTTCTTCGCAGAGTAGGTTGAGTGCAGAGGTGGCGGAAGTGGAGGGTCGAGGTGCTGGAAACAGAGGCTCGTTGTTGGAAACGTCCTGGTTAGCGAAGGACCTTTTGAACGTAGGAAAAGGGAATGGAAGGTGTAGACAGACCAGAGGAAAAATGATAGAGACAATTGAGTTTCCGTAGCGAGAGGGATAGTGACAACGCGTGACGGTAGAATCGGTAGTGGGAAGGGGGCAGCAGCATTGTTGGAGGCAGAAAGGACACTCGGGGCGGAGGCTACGAATGGCGACCCAAATTTTTGAAAAGCCCCTCTTTGGTTGGCTGAAGGAAAATGTGAAACAAGGTTAGGAAAAGCCACGGAAAGTGGTTGACGGGGCTGACGAGATATGGGGTTGTGCCATAGGAAGACAGCCAGATCGCTGCACAGGCGTCTGTGAAAGGTAGGGGCGTCGAAAGGAAGAATAGTCTTCCTGCGATGGATGAAGGGAGTCGTGCGGAGGTAAAATCGCCGAGAAGAACAGCACCACGAAGATGCAGTGTCAATTTGGTTAGGATGTAGTGGAGAGGACAATAAAGAAAGGTTAGGTGAAACAGACCTTGGAACGGAGGTGGAGGCAGAAGCAGAGAGGTGGAGCACACCATCCTGAGTAAATGGCTCCTTAGTGGGAGTGGTAAACGGAAGACCCTCCATCGGAAGCGGAGGAGGAAGTAGCAGGTGCATAGAAGGCAGAAGGGTGCTATCCTGTCCTGAAGGAATGGAGGAGGCCATAATGCAGGTTCAATGGAGGCGGTATAGGTGGTAGCGGAAGGATCTTTCCGCGGAAGCGGAGGTATGCGGCGGATTCAATGAGGAAAGCTCAAGAATGACCACTCGCGGTGATCGCCCTAGGAAAAATGATGCCAACAAATGCTGCGCTGAAGCTTAAATAAGCAGGCCTCGCGCATGCGCGGTACTGTACGAGCTCAGCAGGGAAGACAACTTTCAAGACTCTAGGGGAAAATAAGCTCAAAAGGGGAAACTACTAAATTAAAACAGGTAATGTAAAAATCGTCAGCTATAAAAAGATGGATGTGTCATCGTATTGCCAAACCGAGTACGATGACAAGGCTTGGCATACAGGAGAGGCGGCTGCTTGATTCCATGCCAATTCCAGTGAGCACAGATCGGACGGAATCGCTGGCTCGATGGTGACCGATGAAGATGCTGTGGAAGGCGGATCGGCCTGTCCAGGAGGAACTGAAGTTGTTAATCAACAAAGAGGAGCCGAAGCAGGATCGGGAGTCAGAAGAGTCAAGGCGGACTCAGCAGAAATGCTTGGAGTGACGGGCGGAATTGGGAGCATGAAATAAAACGCAGCTGTAGCCAACAGGTCTCGCTATGGAGACGGTAGCGGAGAAGGTGCCGACTCATAAAGTTGCTGTACTATTGATGAGGAAGGGGATGCTGATCGTGAACGAGAAGTATGAGGAGACCGGAGTCGTAATGTTGTTGATGCCCCAGGGGACGTTTGGCACGGGAGCGACTGCAATAGAAGGCTCGTCATAGGGCGAGGACGGAAGGGGGGATAACCATGGGATTTTGTGTTTGAGGAGTCTGTATTTCATCCTGAGGATACAGAATCGATTGTGTAGAAGATCCAGATCGTTGGAGAGGGTAACCACCTCCGATTGTAGGGTAAAGTTTTGATCTTGAGTAGCGGCGGTGTAGGATTGAAGAGCAGAGTTCTCGGTACGCAGAGAAACTAGTTCGGTTGAGAAGCTTTCAGACATCGAGAGGAAGAACCGAATGTTAAGATCAACGTTTTCTAAGTCGCGAACCGACAGCTGAAGTCCCCGCGTAAGACCGCCCAGATCTGGAAACGGGGCCGGTTCCGAAGTTGATGGCGTTGTCGTCTTCTGGATATCAGAGTACACGGGTCGAAGTGGGGAGTCCACGGTTCAGGTAACACTCAGTACAGGCGGTGATTTAGCTGTGGTTGAAAACGATACCGGAGCAGTGACTGGTGGTGGCCGCGTAGACAGGAATCGTGGTGGAGCCATGGGGAATCGTACGTTCTGGATTTTAAGGCCTTTCTTTAGAACCGATGAAGGACGCGGAGGACAGAATCCCGATGGTCCGGGAACCGCAGGGTGTACACTTGGTGAAGAGGTTGTAGCTGTGATTGCAGTGGTAACCGTAGTCAGAGAGGGAGGCTGGGACGAAACTGAAGTAGATGATGCAGTACACTGGAGGTAACTGATGTAGGTTTTTCTTTTTGTCGGCGTAACCGATCTGCACGAAGGCTAGAGTTCTTTTTGATGGCGACGGATCTCTTTCCATTTTGCTGGGGAGATTTTGATGCAAATGGAGCAGAAGAGGTCGGAACCGTTGCACTGGCGGTGGTGCTGGCAGCAAGGATGATGATCAAAATGTTCTTTGGTCCCAGCTGCGAACCCAAGGCACACACAAACTTTAGGAGTAGAAACATTGGCAACTTTGGTCGGCGGCAAGGGGTCCTCAGATGAAGAGAAATCGGACGACATAATGGACACTTGTGGTGAGCGGACGGGAATGACGAGGAGACCATTAGGAATTCAAAGTTTCACGCAGTAGCGTTGATGGGAGTGACAGCTGCTGGTGGTGTCGTGAAACAAAGGGTGAAGGTCCTGGCCGGGAGGACAGTAGTGAGGAATGGACTTTGGTACAGCTGCTAGGCATAGGTTGTGTCCACAGCACCCAGTATTCCCAGGCGATCACCCATCCAAGTACTGATCGGGCCCGATGCTGATGAACTTTGGTGATCGGACGAGAACCGGTGTTTTCAACATGGTACGGCCATGGACTAGGAAACCAGATGAAAGGCTTGAAGAGAGATACGCTGACTCGAGGAAGAAATGAGCGATGGATTGGGACTTGATTTGTATGATGTCCGCTGTGGAGGAATCGATACTCGGTTCCGCTTGCTTCGGATGAAGATCTACTAGAAGAGAAAGCGTGGTTGAGGAGATGATCTTGATGTTGGCATTATCGAAGGTTGTTTCGAAAGAACTGTGGAACTGATATGAGGAATGGGAACGAAACCGAGGCTTTGGGATGATCATAGGAGATCGGGTCACTGGTGTAACATTACTGTGAGGAAGAAGGATCCTTTCTTTCCGCCCCCCCACCCTTTATTTTTATGTAGAATCTTGGTCAAAAGGCCACAAGTCGTTCGTGTATGAATGGTGGAGGAATCGAGCTTGTGTAGACCTGATTAGAAGATTGGTATGGAGGTACAGCGACTCGGAGAGGGACGAATTTCTGTAGAGTAAGTCTTGTGGTGTCCTGTTACGTTTTTGCTAAGGAATCGGTGATAATTTCTCTGTACAGGAATGGTAGCTTGCAGTGGTAGAGGAATCGGCCAAAGACCCAGGTTGTGGAGGACGGACTGGGTTCTTTACTTGACGGATCGGTGCCATCTCCGGTATAGGTTGAAAAGGTATCTTGAATATCCGGAGGGGAGAACGAGGAGAAAGAGGCAAGCATCTAGGAGAGGCCGGGTCGGTGTCTGAGGAATCAGAGAACCACGGCTCGAGGCAGAGAAGGTTCGTGAAAGGAGAGGGAACCGTGTTGGAAAGTACTTGGACCGGAGGAGGCGGCCCAGACGGTCCTGGGAAACAACAATCCACAGAACTAATGGATGGTACGCAGAATTTTCATTGAAACCGCAGGAAGGGGATTGGCAACCGCAAGCCCGCTGGAGGCGAGAGTTTCGGAACTGGACTTGGCGATCCTCCCAATGGAGTTGGGGTGAGGGAAGAATCGGTTGTTGAAGACGTTGATGAGGTCCGAACCAACGGAACGTCCCACAGCATGGGAATTCGTGAAGCAGCTTTGGAAAAATGTGAGAAGGCGGTTGTAGTAGCAGATGGATCTTCCCAACACGTAGTGGCTTGAGTCGGTCCACACGCTTGAAAACAGGATGCGGTGTCTGTGAAATGCAGGCAGAGGCAGCAGGTGAATGGGGTGATGTCTTGGTAGTAGAGTGCAGGGCGGTGTCATTGGAAGCCGGCTCGGGTAGAGGAATCGGACCCCTCCCCCTCCCCTTGAACCGGAGGACGAGTCCGCACCAGCAAGAAGGATCGGTGAATCCATGTAGAGTTCCAGGAGCAACCGGTTGACACAATTGCCCTAGGAAGAAAGATGCTGCAATCTGTTGCGATCCGCTTATATTATATAGACGGAGCCAGTTCCTGTCATGGGCAGCAAGTTACGAGACCGGCATGAAATCCAACTTTCAAGCTAGGGATAATAGAGTTCCATGGGGGGGGGGAACTGCTATATAAATAAAAGGTAATCGATATTTTCGTGGCAATAAAAAGCATTTTAAACACTAAAATTAGTTTTTAATACCATAAAATACTTACCTTTAATAAATAGCGTAAATCACTTATTTTAATGCTCAACATACCCAAAATAACTTTAAGAAGCTTTGCATGGCCTTTTCATGAGATGGCGCTGCCAATCATGCACCGCCATCTTACATCTCCGCAATAGGTTGTATATACTTCTACAGAGTTCAGCGAGAGCGGGGATGGTGGCGGGTTGTTACTAAAGGTTAGTATTTTAGTATAGTAAAAACTAATTTTGGTGTCTAAAATACCATTTCGTACTATCTGCAAAATACTTTACTTTGATAAATAGCTGAATTTGTCCAAACGATATGTAGTGCAGACACTACATCTCGATGCCGTGGCAATCTTCGATTACGGCTGGGCGACTTAGCACGAACTTTCTTACCAATAGCCTCACTTTGTTTATCAAAAGCACTCTTCTTCGCACTCGATTATGCTCATTCTGTGGTCCGATGCTACGACGAAGTGGTGAGATCCAATAATGTGGCCGCAGCCTTGTCTACTGCTTGACAAAAAAAAAGTGGGAGCCACCATTTTGGATTTTGCTACATCGCGAACTCCAATTGGTCTTCAATCGTTTTAGGAGTATAATTTTGGAAAGAGTTCATTCTCGAACTAAATTGTGCACCCATGCTCTCTTGATTCTGTTAGTCCACAGGTCGGTTTGTTGATTTAATAATAGCTGACGAATCACTAACACTCGGACTGCGTACAGAGCTATCCACCTGATTAGGCCTAACGGCTATACCGCCATTCGAAGCTTCTTGTTCACCGTCAACTTGTAAAATTTTACACGGATCCACATCAAAATTTGCTTCATACGACTGTCCAAGGAATTATGTTTAACCAAAACATTTTCTGATGAACAACTACGACTACGCTGCACGTTATGCCTGATCAGACTTTTTCTACTTATGCATTATTTTTTTAATAAGCTTGTCAGAGTGCTTGAGGCATATGGCACATGGGTCATGCAAAAAGTCACAATTCTGACACCTTCTAAGGCCTGCCGGCGTTTTCACATGGTTACGTTCAACCACTGACTCTAGGTGTAACGCAAACTGATCAACTTCCATTCTCTAGGCAATAAAAATTGAAAAAATATCAAAACAAAACTAGAGCATTAACACATCGACATACTACTCTATGCCCAACTGTTTATTGATACGGCAGAGCCATTTGGTGGGAAGGCTACGCAAAGCTTCTTAAAATTGTTATTTTGGGCAAAAGATGGGTGCACGGGTAGCTGCGAGCACTGGGGCATCAGATTTGATAGGCGTCCTGGTCCCAGCTGTACATCTCTGGCTTCCTACAGACCCGGATTCGATCCTGGCGATGGGAAGTGTATATGTACGGGTTTTTCTCCGGTTGTTTCCCGCCCGTTGTACGAGGGTTTCCTCCGGGTACTCCGGTTTCCTCCCTCATGCGGCAAAAAACAACTGTAATAATGGTGGTACTTCTTCCACTTAACATCTGCCGCCGGAGAATTTGAGTGGGTGGATGCCTCGAGCATCGTCTCTATATATTATTATATTATATGTTGAGCATTAAAATAAGCAAAATAAGACAAGGAGGACAAACGTGTTTTTGCACGTGAAGTCCACCACGGGCATATTGCAGACAATATAATTGGGGGTGAGGTGGCACGTAGGCAAGAATTTTCCCTTGAACATGTTGTTCGAAATTTCAAAGAATCTTTTGGCCTACTTCCCATGTTTTGGTAACTTCGTCTTGTCGTCTGTTATGCTGATATCACGAACACCCTCCCCCCTACATTTTTTGCTATGAAGTCCATTAATTCATTTTTAATCATTTCGTTACAGAGACGATGGTGTTGGATGAATGACGGAAGTATTTTTAAAAATTAGAAGAATTTTAAGTAGGTGAAATTAGAAGAATTTTATGCGCAAACATATGTAGGTGGCATATTGATTATCATATCTCATAGGAGAAATAATTTCCTAATTCTTTGGTACAAGCCTTTGGGAATCAGACTGCACAACATGTTAACAGTTTATCAATATTTGTCTTAACAAAACATTTATTGGCGGAGCGAGCGAGCGAAGCGAGCGAAGCGTAGCCTATAACGGACACCAAATTGCAAAATGTTGGTTGGTCCGTTGGTCTGTTGGTCTGTTGGTCTGTTGGTCCGTTGCTCCGTTGGTTGCACTTTTTTAGTCTGGGTGGAGCCCAAACGAAAGGTCGGATTAAAATGAAATTTTGCACAACGTGTTATACCCCCAAAAGTATTGGTGAGCCAAAATTTGACGTAAATCGAACAATTATTACTGAAGAAATTTTAAAATTTTCGAATTAATATCTAACACTCACCATTGTAAATTTGGAGTCGTGAATAGTTAAGGAATTCCGACGAAGCATACACCATGCTAATGGTAGTCAAGTGAACTTCAAAAAATACGGCAAATTAAATTTTAGTTGCTTCTTTCTAGCTACTAATCTTTTTTGACGTAACTCAATGAAATAATATCATTTGACCGTTGCATTTAACCACTACAGTAACAAACGCAACCACAAAAAAACAAAAGGATTCCATTAACGACACACGTTAGTTCATTTGAAAAAAGAATGCTTTGGAGATTATTCAGTTCAACAAGGCAACGAAAGTGGTGTCTACACTAGCGATGGGAATCCCGAATATGAAACCTGAAATCGTTGTATCAAGGCCAAGCGGTATTATAAACCGATCTTAACATCAGACGAAACATGAAAGCACGAAACACGAAACAATAATAAGCCCGCCTCTCTCAGTTTACGGTTTCCTGGTTGCCATGGTAACGTAAAGACTCGAAACCAAAACCGTGTTGCATCGCATGAAGGAATACTTAATCTCGTACCACCGTTGTTACCTGCTACTAACGAAACTA
>JAHWFP010221527.1:9961-28043 GCA_023313725.1 Lithobius niger
CCCCCCCCCCCTTTATTTTTTTGGCCATGCATAGTTTAAAAGTACGGGCAGTTCGTATGCGCAAATATAGTTTTTTGTTTCTGGGGAGGGGGGATTTTCACATCCCCCTGTTCAGCTTTGCATGGTTTAAAAGTGCGGGCATTTGTATGCATACATTTTTTTTCTAAGAGGGGGGGCAATCGCATACAGTTTCGCATATGTAGGTATTAGGCATAAGAATGCCCCCACTTGAACCCATGCAGCGCCGAAAATAAGGGAGTTATTTCCCGTCCAGCGTGGTTTTACAGTGCAGGCATTCATATGCATGACTTTCTGGTATGGCCCCTGGCAGAAAACGTACGACCACTTTATTTGTAATGTAAGAATATTTTGCGTAACGTATGGCGTTTTAAAAAAGCCTTTGAAGAAAATAGCAGTTAAGTGGAATTTCTCCGTATTTTACACCCGTCGTTGCATTCTTGGGGTAGTTCCCCCCCCCCACACACACTTTCCCCCGTTAGTAGTTACGCCGCTGCAAGTTGAGAAGTACTTTCGAATAATACTACAGGTGCATCTGCATTACTTAACTTTACTTGTGCCAATGTATTCTAGCTTGGTTTCAGTTGACGAAGTTTAAGCATACCTTAAAGTATTATCATTTCAAATCGGCTTCAAGCTTCGAATACTAAATAAATACAGATGGATTTCCGTCCGCCATGTTTATTCCAATTCTAACGCAATCAACAAGAACGCAAAAACAAGTCAAACGATTTACTGCATGTGCCGTCACGCGTCCACGTTATCTGCCTTAGCAAGATTAAAAAAAAAACATGTGTAATGTGGTTAATACGTGGTGACAAATTACGACTGTATGCTACAAAACCGTAAGCAATCAGAAAAAAAAGGCAAAGGCTCTTGAAAATAGCACGCGCCCGGCTTGTAGCATTCGAATTAGCCCCTTTCAACCGTAACTCCATCTAGCGGCCAAGCGGTGAAACGTATCTTTATCGCTTCACTCTCTGGGAAGCAGTTGATCCACCTTCTCTCTCTTCTTCCACCCTGGGCAGTACGTAAGTGGCGTAGATATATAGAAAGGGGTGTGATAACAATTTTTAGTGACCCTAAGGCACTTTCGATTTTATCCAAGGTAAGCTCACCAACGGGACGCTTAGCGAAGTGGCTTGTGGAGTTATCTCGGTTGGACGCTAAGATTTGCGTCGTCCCAGGTGCACAGAATCGTATCGCTGATGTGCTGTCTAGACGATACGAATTTGAGAGAGACTTTACTCCTATCACTAATCCAATCTTGATACTGGCTATGGATGAACGAACAGGTCAGAATTGTTATGTATTTAACGATTGTTTGTGTAATCAGATCCATGTTGAGCAGATTACACTTGATCAGATTACAGCAGAAACGTTAAAAGACAAATAGACGTTAGCATTAAAGTTAGCTGTGGAAGGGGAAACAAAGGAAATAAGGTATGATTCGCCTTCAGTTCATATATTTGTGTTGAAATACCAGCCAAAGTCAATTGTGAGTGACGGAATAATTTATGTGGATGTAAATAAAGATGTTGTGGATACGCCGAATTAGAAAATTCTGGTGCCCCGTTCGCTGCAAAAGAAAATCATTCAGCTAGTACACGATACGTTTACAGGTCCTGATATGGGTGTTTACAAGACGATAAAACGCATATTTTATTTGTACACATGGTTGAGTGCTTCAAAGTTGATTTCAAATTAAGTAAGGACGTGTAAAGTTTGTGAGGTCCATAAGGTGCAGCAAATTCGCAAGAAGGCTAAAACGATGATAGTAATGGAAAAGGAAGCATGGTAGAGTATTGTTTTTGACCTGAAAGGCCCACTGGTACGGAGTACAAACGGTTTTACTTACATGCTAGTGGTGCTTGATAAGTAGAGTCATTGGGTTGAGTTAATTCCCCTAAGAAACGCTGAAGCTAAAACTATAGCAAAACCACTCGTTGATAAAGTGTTTTCACGGCATGGCGTGTCAGCGGAAATTTTTTCCGACAGCTCCAATAATTTGAGGGGGCAGATAATGAAGAATTTATGCCTACAATGGCGTATCAAGGCTAGATTTATGTTAGTCTATTCACCTAAGTCCAGCCTAGCTGAGCGGTGGATGAAAGAGTTAACAAAAACGCTAGCAATTTACGTACAAGACGAAAAATCGGGTTATAGAAATTGAGATTTATGTTTGAAACAGCTACAGTTAGCATTAAATTCAGCAACTGATTCGGTAACGGGTTTTACCCCAAGTATGTTAGCGACAGGAAGGGAGTTATGAATGCCCGAAGCCCCTGTCGGAAAAGTACAAGCGGACCCATTACACATCTTAAACTTAATGTCACGCATGCGTGCGATAGTTAGGAAAGCTGTACGCAAACGTCAAGCAGCTAAGTTACATCGTGCTGCAAAGGCAGATAGAAATAAAACGGGTAAAGAATTTGAGGTCGGAACTACAGTTTACATACGAAATCACCCTAAAAGTGACAAATCCCGCTATTTTATGAAAAAAATGGCACCAATTTACATCGGAAATTACGAGATTGTTGTAGCTTGTCAGCTTAAAGATCTTAATACGGGTATTGTTTCTCATTATGTGTATCATATCAGACACGGGCTAGTGTGTCGCGCCAAGTTAGTCAACAAACATCACAACAAACATCACATCAATTCAATTGTCGAGGTTGTAAACCATTGTAGCGCGACGCCATTGCGTCAGTGCCTTATATCTTGAAGCATAGTTGGGCACATTTCAGGTACTTGGGGAAAAATAATAATGCGGTACAGAAGCTTAAATTGTGTTGAAATCGAGAGCAGTGACCCACCTGACAAACATTAACTCTTGTTGGAATGCCAGCTATGCTGCTTTCAATGCAAAATCTGCCCCTCAATAACGTTGAAAATGTGTTACTAGCTAGCTAGTCTGCTCATCCCCATGTTAAATCCCATAGGGTGAATTCATCGATTCCGAGATAACAGGAAGTTTCCAGCTATGAAATTGGACGAATGGGTGCACTACAATACAAACTGCGTACCTTTTATGGTTTGGAGCCTGGGGGTGTAACAGGGATGGCGTGGGAGGGCGCGTAAGTACGAAAATATTGTTATAACCATTGTTAGTATCGTCGGCATTGTTTCTCATTGGACGGCCGAAGTTCCGACAATGAGAACGTGTATACTGACGTACGTGCCTAGGCACACACTAGTGTATCACAATAAATCTAAACAACGTTGCAAAGAAATTATATTCACATGTATACAACAAATTACAACAAAATTAAAACCAAACCAAAAGCCAATAAAGAGGTGACTAATTGTTGAAATCCAATTTGAAAACCAATTTCTTGTTGACATGACACTTTATTACTCATCTGCACAGTAGTGGAGTTGAGTCAATACACAATTAAAAAAAATACTACTAATACAACTACTACTAATACTACTAATACTATTAATACTTTGGACGTTAAATGAAAACTTGAACATTGCTACCGAAAGTAACAATGTTCTAGTTTTCATTTAACCTTCGAATTATTAAGCGGTATGATTAACTTGGCGAATGTTTTGGTGTGTTGATATCACTCATTTGAAGGGCTGAACCATTCAGAACTTGGCGGCCCCTTTTACCAGTTTTGGTTTTTGATATGATAGATAATTTACGTGCGCAGATTGAAGGTGAGTGTTACCCAGTTATTGAAGCAGACTCCAAATAATTTTAAACTTAAATCTAAAAGTAGTTACTGTGTTTCTTCTGGGTTTTCTTTTGGCTAGCAGTAGCTAGATATAAAAATAATTTCGCATGCTTGTAGACTGAAAGAAATAGCATTTAAATGCAAATCATCTGGTGACACTCGGGGGTTAACGCTAATGTTAATTACTTAAGAAAAGCCGTGCAAATGCTTAAGTGGAAGGTTGAGGTAGTAGAATAGTTTAGTAATAAATTTGTTAGAGTAACCGGATTTTCACCATGGAATTTACACCTTTTTTGTTTTAACGAATGTGTATTCAACTAACCTAATAACAGACAGGAAATGAAATGGGGGTTGCCACAATAGAATTTCTTATTTAATTAATGGTTTGTATGGATTAAAACAACTTGACAAATCCGTTAGATGGAGGACGTGGTGAGACAATTTTTCTTTTTTTTAACAGCAATTAAAAGCTAGTTTCGAGTCAAGCTTAGCTGATTGTTACCGCGTTAGTCACTTTGACACGCTTTGTTACCGATATTTGACAACCGATTTTGACAATTAAAATTTTGAAGTAAAAATGTTTCTAGCTGATTTTAATGGTAACCGATGATTAGCGGTTGCGATTTCAAGTGAATTTTCGTGCATCAAGCACTTAGTTTTTTTTTCTTTCTCTTGACTGTTTTTGCACTGATTGATTGTGATTGTATTTTGAATGTTGAAAAAACGTTTTTGCTTCTGCATAATTTTCGTGAAAATGTTCAAGTAATTAAGTTTGCGTAGCGGGTTTTTATGGGAATAATGTCTGAATTTTGACGCTCAAAGATTTCCCAGACCTTACAAAAACGTTACTGATCCGCGTAGGTAATGTCACCCTGCTGGAACAGTCAAACGATTAAATTATTAGCAGATAAAAAGCTTAAACGTCCCCATAGCATCCTTAATTTTAACTTGTTTTTAATGCGCCCATTCTTAGTATTATTTTTGAATAATTTCTGAGAACCTTGATTATTGTGTGAATAAATAACTTAGCTTAATGAATAATTTTCACTTACCTTGACGAAGCGAGGACGCTTCTTTTCAGGGGCGGGTCCTCTGCAACGACGGTTTCCACAGCTTCCTCCTACTCCTTAAGCTAGGGCCTTAGTGAGCCTCTTTACCTTGATGCTATGGGATACTATGTATTCTGTATACTCTATATCTTTATCAATGTATTCCAGTAATGCTATGTACTTTGATGTATGGTCCAGTCCCTGGAGATCAGTGGTCAGGATGGCTCTGGCTTGCCTGCCCCTAGAAGTAGCTGCTAGCAGAGATGACTCATGGGATACCAGGATATAGTACAGGATGTACCTTGCACCACCAGTGGCAGGTACTGGCAGCAGCTCGAGGTACTTAAGGTCTTGCAGCCCCTTGCAGCCTCACTCTGGGAGCTAGTCCCTAACCAGCTGGTTCCTGAAGTGTGCCACTCTGCTAGTAGCCCTGATCAGAGTATCCTTGAACCATTGGACAACATCTCCCGAGGACAGACCGCGTGGCCCTGGAATAAACCTTTAATTTACCATCCTTTTGGCGTTCTTCCTTGTACCGGGCATAGCGGGGTTGCATTACGCTTGGTCTTGCATGGAGTGGTGGTTAAGTTTTGGTGAGTTTTTGCCTACAGTCTTCAAGCATTGGGGATTATAACTAGCTTTGGATCTAGTTGGTCGTGACGAAAACGGTTAAAAAAACACCGAACATTCGCCACCATTTCCTGCAAAACAGAGTGGAGTGGACAAGAATGTTTGGTACAACATTATTTTATTTTTAACATCTGGAACGAACACTCCCTGCACGCAAGGTAGTGGAACACACTTCTGTGGTAGAGGATTTCAGAATCACCAGCCTCATCAAAGCCGTCAGTGTTGAAAGACCAGTCACCAGAAACTATTTCCACAATGGGACCCTTCCCTTGTCGCTTACAAGCCTTGTCAAGGAACCCTACGTACCCCTTGGTCAAACCTTGTTAGGGCTCCTTACTCGCAAGACTGACTTCCTACTCGCCTTGGTTTTGGGAATACGCTCCAGTGAGTTTCAAGCTACAATGCGTGCAAATCTTACATGCGCTTTGATCGGTAGTTTGTGCCAATACTTCCATGAGATTCTTAACGCGTTAAGACCGAAGCACATACAGAAGAATCCAATACTTCACGATTCCAGCACTTGGTTCTTGCACATGGGATGAAGAGGAGAGACTACAGTGCCCTGTTAGAGCCCTACATTTCTACCTCGATGCTACGAACGATCTGAAGGGAAGTAAAGTCTGCATGGACTTATTCTTCGCCTACAGAGACAAGTTACTCCAGCCATGATTGCTTCCTGGATCCACTCAGTCGAGCAGAATATGGATGAAACCACTACCTGTGATCACGTCAGAAGGACTGCCCACAAGATTCGAGCTCTCGCCCTGTCTTAAGCTGCCTACAACCAAATTCCTCTAAAAGAAATCCTTCAGGCTGCCTCAGGGAAGTGTGAAACCACTTTCACTTTACATTACCTTCGCGACATGTCTTCCCAAGCAGCTGCTTCTTTGTCTTCATTTGGACCACCACCATGCACCAGAAGATAGGCATCCTCATGGAACCCATCAACTAACACGGGAAGCGACGACGGCAACTGCCCTTAATCCATTTTGTCTAAGTCCATTTATGCAAAAGTTTAATTGGGGACAGTATTGTGTGAGAAAAACGCACGATTTGCCACTGTCCAGCCCGAGTTGGTAAATCTGTTTTTATCTCTAGAATACCTATCCACTTTCCCACCCTGCTTTCCCTCATTGTTGCCACTGACTATGCACCAAAACAACAAGGAAGACCGACGATCTGCATGAACAATTTAATCGAGATGTATGGATCCGGCTACGCCTTAGGTGAGTTGGTGTGGTGGATGAAGAATTTCGGTCTAGTAGGATGTGATGTTGTCACAGTGTCCCGTTGGTTGTCGCACTGGCATTTGTTTCTGCTGAGATGTAGAGTTTGATTGCTCAGAGTTTTCCGGCAACAATACATGTCATGATAGTTCGTTTGTAACTGCCCTCACCCTTTTTCATTGCTGTTGCACAAATAATGAACACGCTTGTCCTTTTCATTGCTTTGCTACCATGCCAAAAATGAACATGCTCCCTATAGTTCACTGATGCTATGAAACGAATTAATAAATGCGCCCGTTCGCATTAACCTACTGCATTTGGATTGGTTGTCACAATGACTTCAGCTGTCAGGAATTTTCGTCTTATGCGGAAAATTTTTTACACAGGTAGGTATCCATGGTAGGTATACCTGGTAGGTATCCCTGGGATGAAAATAAAAATAGATTTACTAACTCAGGTAAATGAAATGTTTTTTTTTTTTGTTTATTTTGCTAGTACCTTAATGTAATGGATGGCTTAATGCAGAATAAAATCCTTATACCTAACGAAACCAATTAGTGGAATTTTCTTTAAAACCACTGTATGCCATTACTCTGGCTGATTAGTGTTTCGTTTAGCATCATAGACAAACCCAAATTCTGGACTTTTTAGATGTGCAGTATTCATCTTCTTCGCCTTTTTTTAATAAAAAAAAGAATAAAAGAGGCTATCAGCTCCTAATCAGATGCTTCAACTGATGTTATTTTTTCTTTTTTAAGAGTTTGAAATTGTTGTGAGTAATACGACCACAGATAGAGTTGAGAAAGCCTAACGTCAAAAGGAAACTAACAGCTATTTAGGTATAGGATAAACCCCAAAAACTGCAGGCATTACTAAACAATAACAAGGCGCCATGTTGATAAGAAATGCACAAGATTTTCTGTGTTTACCAATTTAAAACTGAAAATTTCATAGTTGGCAGATTTGGGACAAGAAATGAACTGTTCAGAAAACACTCAACAGCTTACATACCCAATTAGGTGGATATCTTCATAATAGGTATATAAATCGATTATGGATAGCATCTGTGTGTATAGCTCTGAGTAATTATTTTGGCTCAACCCACCTACTTTTGGACAAAGTCAACCATTAAAGGAAATTATTTTTTGATGGAACTGAAAATGCAATTCTGAAGATAAAATTAGTTTTTACTTAGCCTAAAGTATAAACCTATAGCCTAAGGTGTAAACCCACCCAACGTCCCCACTCTTGCTGAACTGGAGTGTTCGTGAAACGAGAAGTGTTTGACAGGTGGCATTGACAGCTGGGATATGATCAGTTACGCCACCTAGTGGACAGCTACTGATAAGATTAAGGTTTTGGGTACAGAGCCACAAAATAACGGTTTTACCCAATAACGAAAGATAAGTATTTTAGGATAAGTAAAAACTAATTTTATATTTAAAATTGCATTTTATTGTAAAAAAAAAAGCAACAACCTTTATGAGGATGACAACAGGTCGTTGGGACCACTGCCCACGAAGTGTCGTCCCTACTATAACGAAAATTGCTTGTGGATACGACAATTTTCGATATAATCAATGTCTTCGTAAAGATGATTCGGGGAGAACAAATTGATCAAGACACAAAGTTACTTGGGTTTATTAACAGTCAAATTCCAGTCTCAAGTAATTGGACAATACTATAATTACTGATAAGTCAGATTATTTAAACTTCACACAGGTCTGGCCATCATTGGCTTGTTATCATACAACGAGGTTGAACTTATTACTCGCCAAACTGAATTCACAACAGTATATATCTTCCTTAACACAGTATCATAGACCAAAGCTAAACCATGGATTAATAAACAAAAACGGAACGTTAAATGTTTAGAGTAAGGATCTAAAAGTCAAAACCTAGAAGGAACACGGACAAGCTTTGACAGTTAGGGTCTAGGTGTAAAATTTTGTCAGTAAGAGAGGCTGGAAAGCATTAGACCCTTACTACCCGGTGGTTAGATTAGTTCTAGTCTCTTCGGACTGAACGTGTGTATGAACGGTTGTAGCAGGTTTTCTTTGTTCTTAGAATATTGTTTTGGAACTTTAATAACACAATTTTCTTGTGAAGTTTGGCATTTTGTCTTTTGATGCTTTAGAATTTTTATTATATTTCGTAGATTTATGGTAGAGGATTACCATAATGCTGTTTGCTACGAATATGCTGGCATGTTACTAAATTGAAAAATAATTTTCAACGTAAAGCAAAGCAGGAAACGTATAACCATACTACCACTTGATCATCACATGGGTCATTGTAGGATGATTTCCAGTTTTTCATGAAAATGTATTTATTGCTGACCACCGGGTAGTAAGGGTCTAATGCTTTCCAGCCTCTTACTGAAAAAATTTTACACCTAGACCCTAACTGTCAAAGCTTGTCCGTGTTCCTTCTAGGTTTTGACTTTTAGATCCTTACTCTAAACATTTAACGTTCCGTTTTTGTTTATTAATTCGTGTTACTTTTAGAATTGCAGCTAAACTGTAAAACAGTGCAGTTGGCGGTCACAGCTGATAGTTTAACACAAGAGACCCTAGGCTGACCCTCACTAATCTAGCTATCGCCAATGTTAACAATAGAAACAAATCCTTTAATCTTCAGTCTATGTCTCGCAGCTGATGTTTGCTAATTGGTATTGTTGCATAATAACAATGTTTAAAACAATGTAAAACAATCAATCTGGTGGTTTAGAGCTCCGTAACCCCTGAACCACTTGACCAATTAGAAAAGGCCTTATGAAAAGGGCACATCTACAGAGCAATACCTGTAAAATGAGCTAAGATCCAGCTTTATAGGACAAATGGTTTGACCTGTAGAGAGGACAGACGAAAGTATCCCCAGAACAACAACAACAAGAAGAAGCTGAACAAGAAGTTGTCTATTTGGCCCTTGTCTGCATCTCGGGTTTGGCGGGACCGAATTTCACAATTTTTGGACTGCAGACAGGCCTTTACTAGTCAAGGCTAGATTCCAAATTTGGTTTAAATATGTTTACTTTTGACGGAGTTATAAGCTCTCAAAGTTGAGAGTTTAACACAGAGATCCTAGGTCGACCCTTACTAACACTGGCTATCGCCAGTGTTAATAAGGCTAATCAGCACTCTACAATCACAATATCATCAAGCACAACTGGCTATCAATCACTCAAATGCAAGAACTCCACTGGTCAAATAATAGACTGCACACTATACTTCAATTCAAGCTTAGTATTCACTTATCTGTATAAGGCTGGTTAGCAAATGGACCAAGGCAATCTCCAGTAACTCCAAGTTCTCCCCCAAGACAACACCAGTGGAATGGAACTGTAGCACCAAGACCCCTGGCAAGAAGTGAGAACCCTAGCTTTATTTCCCTATATATATGAAACCTATACTTGGGTCTTAAGCATGACTGACACATAGATTTTACTCTACTCAACATCAATCTACAAGTGGCTCCATCCGTTGAGAGAGCCGGTTACTAAAACAGCAGCCTCTGGGGGAAACCCAAGTCCACCCACTAGCCTACATCAGGCACACTGTAGCAGAGCTTGTTGGTAAGAATAAATAAGTGGAGAAATACACTCATACAGAAATAGTGGTTGATGGTTACATGCCTTCTGTAGATTAATTAATTAATTAGTTAATTAATCCAACTAATTACAATAATTAATTAGGCAATTAGCGATGCATATTAATTAAGTCTGAAACACACAAAATCAATTAAATGATATGTAAAATCATTACACAGTCCCATTGTTAAACAAAGGCCTACTAGCACCCATGTGCCAGTGGTCTTGTTTTAATTTTGTGTGCGTTTCAACAGTGGCACTGTGCAACTAACACTGACCTCCAATTGTAAAATGAGAGCATACCTTAGGAACACGTCTTCGGAATTAATTTCGGAAGACTTCCGAACCGTAAAATTTTGACTTCGGTAGGAATAAACTCCCACACTCTAAAAAAACTAACATGTATCATCAGTAGCCAAAAAAAAGTGTGGGAGAACCTTTCCAAAGGTTCTAAAACTCATCTAAGATTCTGTCAAAGACAGAATGGTATTTAAATTCATGATATCATGTTATAATATGAATAGTACAACATAACAGTCAAAACGAGTCACATTCGGCAAATAGAACTAAGGATGTAGACATTCTCAGACAACAAGGTAACAATATTTCAGAAAATTCAAATTTCAAGAGGACATAATCGTCGAATCAGCTGTATAGTAACAATTTAAAAGATACACTGGAAGGTACAGATTTATTTTCGAAATGTTCAGTATGAAGTAACGGTAGAACTTTTCGAACAACCAAAGTAGAACATTTTAGTCCGAAGCAACCCGGTCAAAACCCTAATTTGCAGCACGTCGTTTCACAGGAGCGGTATAAATGATAAGTGTTCGTTGGAGTAGAATGGAAGCTGGCAACCAACTAGTACTGGGTTTCGGGAAACTGACTTGTAGCGTTGCAGATGCATTCAGGTTGGTAGCACTCAAGTCCTGGGTTAAATCCTTCTTATTTGTTAGTGATGGAATGAAATCCTGCCCGGGTCAACGACCGGACCACCATACAAAGTGTCGTAACTGTTTTGCAACTGTAATTGAGTCCCCGCTGTGGAGTCGTCACTTGTGTGTTCCACAATGACAGTCATCAATTTTATGTCTATATGTTAACCCTACAAAGATACCCCTTTAACTACTAATAGTCTATTCCATAATTGTATATAGCATTAAAATGCATCACATGACTTCCTGTTACAATTTTATTTAAAGAGAAGTAAACAGGAAGTTCGCTGTCTTATCAGCTGTAGCCTACACTCTGGTAGTCCGTGTGTTTATTACCATTGGTGCCCACGCTGGGCTTACGTGTGTCCCCGCCTAGGACATCACAGTTGGTGACGAGTCCGGTACCTTTGGTAATCTTTAAAAACTTAAGCTTTAACTGATAGGTCTTCAACCACATCTTTGCTCCATATTTGTGGTAAGTTGCAAATTTTTTCATTTTGGCAATGAAAATTAGTGCTCTGAATTCCTAATTAAACTTTTTCAAACAGTGTTATTTTGTCGTGGTAGTGCTGTGTGGTACGAAATGATAACAGATAAAATTAGTACCTTAACAACTAGAACTCAAGTGGGCAATTGGATTTTTTATGGTTAATTTTACCTTGGCAGTGTTCTAGAGCGATGCACTGGCATGTCCGCACAGGCAGTATTATAAACCTGAAAGTTCGAAAAATATGCTGCTAAATTAACCCTTGTAAATTCGATTGTGCCATTGCCTATATTCGGGCTAGTGTGTGCCGGTGTAAAATTTAACACCATAGGTTTATGCCCAAACTTAGTGAAATCTGGTCTGTGCTGAGGCTTAGGCCAGAAGTGTTGTTTTGTAAAACGTTGCAAATGGTGAACGTAAAACATTTTAGTCAAAGCCTAGTCCCTTTAAATTTAACTTGTAGGCAGTTAATTTATACAACTAGGTAGGCTACAGTCAAGCTTGATTTATTTCTGTGTTTCCGGTAGTTTTGAGTGCTCCAGTTTAATCCTTGCATGTTAAACAGGATTGTAATTAAGTTAAATTTAATTTAATTTTGTAGGCTTATGCCAAAGACAGGTGTCGGTAGAAAACCATCTGTAACTGCTAAAATTGGCAGTGAAAGTGAAACTGAAAATAATTCAGTAGTGAATGCAAGCGTTAATGAAACTAGTTCTATTTTAATTCTAAATTTTGAATCTAGTGATAGTGAAGACAACGTCAACATGGGTTCGTCTAAAACCACTGGTTTATTTTCGGAATTCGATTGCGAGTTTGACACATGGGAAAAATACTCCAGCCGAATTTGTTATTATTTTTTAGCTAAAGAAATACCAGCAACCAAGCAAGTTAATTTTCTAATGGCATCTGTAGGCCAGAAAATGTTTGATAGAATTTTGAATATCCTATCACCTGATTTGCCGAACTCATTAACATTTGATGAGCTCGTTAAAAAAGTTTTAGACAACATTGAGTCAGTGCCCTCTGTGGTATCTGAGCGTGTTAAAATTCTTTAGAAGATCGCAAAAATCAGATGAGAGTATCGGGGAATATTTAGCTGCATTAAAGCTAATGACGAAGTATTGTGACTTCGCTAAAATTAAAGATATTAACAGCGAAATGATTAGGGATTGCCTAATTGGGGGGATCCAATCAGAATTCATTCAACGTGAGTTGTTGAAGCAGACTCTGGATTTAAAGGCTACAACATCCTTAGCTTTATCCTTAGAATCTGCTGAAACAGACCAAAGCGTTTTGAGAAGTCATTCTAGAGCTGTTAACTACGTAGCTAAGAAATCGAGCAAAACATCAAGTAGGCCTAAATCCACTAAGGATTTAATTTGCTATTGTTGCGGCAAAAATGGCCACGTGAAAACACGTTGTAAATATCGAGACTATACATGTGGCCGATGCCACACAGTTGGCCATTTAAAACCCGTGTGCCGAAAAGCTAGTCATTCGCAAAGAACTTCAAAATCACTCGACCACCCTAAAGCAAGTTCTAGTACAAAATTTAAGGCTAGGCCGAACACAAAACAAAAGTATAGCTATAAAAAACGCGTCAATAAACTCGAACGCGATAGCGAGTGATAGTGAAGAAGCCAGGATGTTGAAGCCGAAAATTCAGAGTCTGGTTCCGGGTCTGATAACGATTCAGACAACGACTATCTTGTACTGAAAAATAATACTCTTGGACTGAGTCAGGCTGCGGACCAGATTTCAATTCCCCTACAAACCAACAAAATAATAGTAGTAGTTACTTCTATGAAAATCCATAAATGGAAAATACCAGTCTGCCTAAATGGTGTCAAGTTAGAAATGGAACTTGATTCCAGGGCAGATGCATCCATTATCCCTATTGAGTGGCATCAAAAATATTTTGCGGACTGTCCTTTAAAACTCAGTCTATACTCGATACACTCATACACTGACGGAATTGAGAACACGATTTACACTGTAAGTCTGAAGGTTGAAATGCAAGGTCAAATTGAACATTTGGATGCTTTAGTTTCAAAATTATATAAACCCGCATTAATGGGAAAGGATTGGCTTTCTATTTTTCGAGTTAATTTCCATCCTTTTTAAGACCTACAAACGAAAGTAAAACCTTAGACAAGTGTTAAGAAAATTTAAACTAGCATTACGCCAGTTGATACTTCCGAAATAGTGAAGGGTTTCCCGGAGCTATTTTCTGAAAGCATGGGTAAGTTTAAGAATTTTAAAGCCAAAGTTCATTTAAAACCTGTTGCCAAGCCTGTGTATAGTCGTGTAAGACCACTTCCATTAGCACTCAAAGAAAAGGTTAACCAAGAAACTCGTAGATTGGTTGGCCTTGGAATTCTAGAGCCTGTGGAAACTTCTCAGTGGTCAACGCCGATCGTTTTAATTCACAAAGCGGATGGTCAAATCCGAGTGATTGATGATTATAAAACCACCGTGAACCCTCAACTCGAAGTCGACCATTATCCAGTTCCCACGGCTGCAGAATTATTTAGTGAATTAGCAGGCAGTGACACTTTTTCCCTTATCGATCTTAAGGATGCATTTCTGCAAATTGAACTCGATAAAGAGTCACAAGAAGCTTTGACAATAAATACACCCCTGGGTTTGTTTAGATGGCCTCGCGTACCCCTGGGCCTAGCGTCCAGTCTTGGAATTTTCCAGAGGGTAATGACTCAAGTCACCAGTAAAATCCCCAAATGTCTCCCGTTTTATGATGCCTTCCTGGTGAGCGGGAAGGGGGGGGGAGCATGACTAATCGTTAAATAAACTGTTAAATGCTTTACAAGATGCAGGAGCCAAACTTAAGATCGAGAAGTGCAAACTGTCGCAGCCTGAATTAAAATATTTGGGCCACGTGATAAATGCAGAAGGCCTGCATACACTCCCTGAGGTTATCGAAGCAGTCACAAACGCTCCTAACCCAACATGTATTCAAGAGCTACAGAGCTTTTTGGGTTTTGTAAACCATTACTCAAAATATCTTCCATGTCTCGCTCATATTCTGTCACCAGTAACACGTTTGTTAAACCCAAGTGTGAAGTGGGTTTGGGGGGGCAGAATGCGACCGAGCCGTGAGTAAAGTAAAAGAATTATTTCTTAAATCAAAAGTGCTGGTTCATTATGATCCGAAATTAAAGCTCAAACTCGTTTGTGACGGCTCACCCTACGGAGTCGGCGCGTGCCTTATGCATGTTATGAAAAACGGTGAATCACGGCCGATAGCTTTCGCTTCACGTAAGCTCACTCAAGCGGAAAAGGGCTACTCGCATTTTTATTGGGAAGCTCTCAGCGTGGCTTGGGGAGTGAAACGGTTTCATGAATACGTTTATGGTCAGCGATTCATACTGCAGTCTGATCGGAACGCTTTAGTTTGGATTTTTGGCTCTAAAAAAGGAATACCGCAGATGGCAGCCGCCAGGGTTCAGCGTTGGGCAGTGATGCTTAATGCTTACGATTACGAATTCGAACACATTCCCGGTAAACTTAACTTGATGGCAGATGCATTATCGCGCCTTCCCCTCCCAAATACCGAGCAATTCGAGAAAGCAGAAGAGCAGTACAATATTCTTGCTTTAGAGACTATTTCTAATCTTCCAGTTTTAAACGAGACACTCGTTCTTGAAAGTAAACGTGATAAAATTCTTTGAAAAGTTTATATGAACCATGGCTGGCCTGACAAATGCGAAATTCCCGATCTGTTACCGTACTTTACACATCGTGCTGAAATCTCGGTCGAAAACGAAATCTTATTTTGGGGGTATAGAGTCCTGGTGCCGACGGCCTTGTGGAGACAAATCTAAAAAGATCTACACAGTGCTCACTTAGGCATAGTTAAATTAAAAAGTTTAGCTAGACAAAAAGGCTGGTGGCCTAAGATTGACTCTGACATTGAAAATAAAGTCAAATCATGCCAAAATTGTCAAGTGTATAAAGATACTCAAACGTCTGGTCCTAAGCATACGTGGAAATATCCACTAAAACCTTACACGCTGATTTTCTCGGGCTGATGGACAATTACATGTTTTTCATTCTAGTAGACGCACATTCAAAAATTCCTTTTGTGCATAAAATGAAGTCAACAACGTCCGCGCGTGTCATTGACGTTTTAAACAATTATATAGCTTTATATGGTTTAATGGACAGCTTAGTTACGGACAATGCTGCCCAATTTCTGTCCTCAGAATTCCAAAATTGGTTAAAATCCAATGAAATTAGGCACATGACCAGGCCAAGTTTTGCATCTTGGACCAACGGTTTGGCTGAGGCATACGTCCGTAATTTCAAGAGAGTCTACAAGGCAGCGCGGCAACAAGGGTCTACTATTCAAGAGAGTATAAATTCTTACTTGTTATCAGCATGAATCACTTTCTCCGCTACCACGCAAGCAACACCCGGAAAATTATATTTTAACTGAGAATTAAAGTCTCGGCTGGATTTATTGTTCCCTGACCCTGTTGCAGCCGTTCACCGTAAACAATTAAAACAAGTACAGAGCACCCACCATCATGAGTTGAAAATGTATCAAATAGGTGAAAAGGTTTAGTATCGTGACTTTTCAACGACAAATGATAGGCTATGGTCAGTTGGTATTGTTAACCAAATATGTAGTAATCAATCCTATACTATCGTTGATACTAATGGTAATACGATTCGCAAACATCGCGAACAGCTAAGGTTACATACCGCCGAAAATGATTATTCAGAGCAGCCAATAAACACACTAATTCCGACGGCGAAAAGCAGTAATTCTTTCGTGAATATTAATGAGCAACATCACTTAAATTTCAAACGCATGTCTTTTGGCGGCAAGCAACGTGAAAAGCCAAGTTCCGCTGACGTAGTTCCTGAGCGTCGATCTCTCGGCCAATCGAGAAAGTCGATTTCTGTAACCGAGGGCTCAAATCCAGCAATCCAACAGCTTGAAAAATCACCTGAGAATTTGCTACGCAAGTCACCAGGTGGCAGGAAATCTCCAGTGAAACCACCCCACACAAACGAAGTGGATGAGAGTAGTTATATTTTTGTCTCCGTAAGCCACGGCTCCGGCTCCTACTTACGTATTCCAGTCACGTACGCGAGGTCGAAGGTCAAGGTCACCAAAAAAGTAACGTTATTCCTATCATGTACGAGAGGTCGTAGGTCAAGGTCACCAAGAAAAGTAACGCTATTCCTTTATATATTGTTATATTTCAGATTTCAACAATATGTAGGTTGTGTCAGAGTGGCCGAGTGGTCTAAGGCATCAGATACAAGTTCTGATCCTCAAATGAGGGCGTGAGTTCGAATCTCACCACTGACACATCTTTTAAATTTGTTTTCGTGTATCGGTTATTTTTATCCCATTTCAATTTTGTAAGGATAAACTGGATTGAATAACGTTTCGATACTAAATATTATGTAAACAGTAAATAAAAACAATAAAAGACAAATACGTGAAGTAAATACAATTACAATCAATTTTTATTTACATACAGGATACAATATGTTACAAATGTTTCAATGCTTCTTTGAAAAAACGATCACTAAGCTGATTGTTACAATTGAATCCACGACCGCATCCGCTACCATAGACCGCTGTTTCAGGAAAAACGTTTGCTAGTTCGGATAAATCGTTCGTTCCAAGGGGATAGCATCTTATGAAGGGACAGTTTGGATTCAATGTCTTGTGATACAATGTAGGCAGATCAGTTATACTCCAAGAAAAAAATTTCCAATCACAATAGGAACAAACAACACAGTCGTTGTTATCTCGTGTTGCACGGAAAAGTCCTGCTCTGGCCATGTTGTGAGCTGATTGTTTACCATCCATAGACCAATTATCAACGAAAGTCTTTTCTCGTCCCATAGTTGTAAACAGATTCATGGAATCTGTGCTGTACATCAAACCGCTCCTCATTGTTCGAGCAACTTGTGATTGAATAACAACACTATCGGTTGATGTGGCTTTATTTACAATGTGTTGTAATGACCGTAAGGAACTGTAACAATGCCGCAGGGTAAGATCCACCTCTTGTCATCGTAAGCTGTTAAACAAATTTTTTTTTGTTCGATGGTAAATAACAAGTGATCGTAACTGGATTGAATAGGAAATTGTTTGTCATTGAATAGGAAAACCGTTGTCGTTCCTGTAAACAATGTATGTAATCATCACTAGTTGCGTGATTCCGTAAAACAGATTTCTTTATTCCTTTTCCAACCTTTTTTATTGTACTATCATACTCTATCATATACATTTTTGATTTCAGTCCAACAAACCTAGAAATGGGTATGGATCCAGTTTCATCTTTCATTTTTCCAGGAACTTTTTTATTTTCATTGGAAAATAAAAAATGATTGGTTGGATAATTGCTCGTGTCAAACAAATGATGTGATTCAGCCATGTCCCGATACAAATCATCAGTGAATACGTGATAGATGAACGAA
>JAHWFP010221532.1:0-58327 GCA_023313725.1 Lithobius niger
TCTATAGGTGTAACATTTTGTCAGTAAGAAGTTAGCAAGCATTAGACCTTATTATCTGATGGTCAGCAATAAAATACATTTTCATGAAAAAACTGTAAATCTTCATAGAAAGAACCTTGTGATGATCCAATGGTAGTGTGGTATACGTTTCCTGTTTTGCTTTATGTTGAAAATTATTTTTCGATTTAGTAACATGACATCATATTCGTAGCAAAGAGCATTATTGGTTATCATCTACCTTAAATCTACGCCATATAATAACAAAAAACCAAAGCATCAAAAGACAAAAATACCAAACTTCACAAGAAAAATGTGTTCTTAAAGTTCCATAACAATATTCTAAGAACAAAGAAAACCTGCTACAACTGTTCATATATACGTTCTGTCCAAATAGACTAGAACTAAGCTGACCATCGGGTAGTAAGGGTCTAATGCTTACCAGCCTCTTACTGACAAAATGTTACACCTAGACCCTGACTGTCAGAGCTTGTCCATGTTCCTTCTAGGTTTTGACTTTTGGACCCTTACTCTAAACATTTAACGTTCCGTTTTTGTTTTATTATTTCATTATTTGAAGAGTCTGTTACTCTTATCTATCTGAGTCGTTTCAAAATCGTAACCGGTGATCCGAACGTATTCTCTCTTCTGGGTTTGGGTAGGGTTGGACGTGTAGGTTTCTGAATAAAATGATTGCAAACCCTACAGAAAGCCACTTTTTCAAATGACAACGGAAACGAGGGCTGTGACACATCTGTGCTTTTAGCACGAAAGTTTTTTTTTTTTGGTTTGTTGGCGTACGGTTAAAGACAGGTATAGCCAAATAATTGCTACCGAATAAAAAAGTGTGGTTTCAAAAATACCTACAAATGATTTTACTAACAAACAAGTAAATCCGTTTTAGTTAGCTGGTCCTTCGAACAAGGTTTAGCATTTGGTACCAATTTTCTCGAATACAACAATTTGAAAATCGTTTAAGTAATCTTGGAAACGTCTTAAATCCGACAAGGTGCAACCTTCCCGTTTAGCTATCACTATAGCATTTTCGTGTAGCTGTGAAAAGGTAAGTCTTTCTGTAGGGTTGTCGATCTACGTATCCTGCAGTCAAGGGTTTAGCATTTTCAGCATACGTTTTGTAAGTCACTAAAGCCTTAGAGAGGCATAGGTCGTTGTTCTTATTTTCCACTGGAACCGTTATCATGTGTCCACCACTTTCAGTCACGATGCTGTATTGGATTTCGACGCTTTCTTTTTAGGAGAGTTCCGCCTCTGGAAACCTTGATTTGAGTAAGTTTAATTTCGAGTTTGTTGTAGACATCCTATTGCTTACCCGACTGGCTGAGTTTCATCAAAAGTGCTAAAAATGTTTTCAATCGTGAACGATTCCCTCGGATGAAATGGGAAGATACAAGTAATTTTCGGGCCCTACCATTGGAAACGAAAATGCTAATATAAGCTCAGGATTGTATCCTATGTAATAACTGCTCAAAACGTTCGTTAGGAGCTCATCCATGTAAGAAACGGATCGAGCTGATTTTCCGGTCAGATCATTCTGGTCTACTACGTTAATATACTTACATTGAACCTGTATACGTTGCGAATTTTTTGTTGTAACGACCTCTACACTTGTTAATGTTAAACCTATTGTTTTTAAAGATTTCCTTGCCAGGACTAACCTAATCTGTGGAGGCTGTTTCGAAAATGATGGTTTAGAGGCTGAAACGTCACCTCCCCTGCCCCTCCCACTCCTCCCGCTCTACTGGTTCAGTGTGTTCGGAAAGGATACCAACAATTATATAGTAACAATAATAAAAAGGGAGCCAATTTTTCCAAGGACAAAAATTGCACTTTTCACTACAAACAAACACTGCTCACGTCCTAGAAGTCCGATATTCTTCTAATAGGACTCATTTTTAACTGTACACTTGCATTGTTCAAGCAACACAACAAACACTCCACTTAATTCCCAACAAAAGTATTTTTTAATACTCTAAATATAAAAAGTCATCGTTTTTCGTGAAACCAACATTTGATGGATTGAAATTTGTTGCTGCCTTCGTCGCTACATACGACCGTTTCTTTATGTGTTTACGTACGAATCCTTAAATAATTTACCTTTTTGGAAACTACAAACCTTCTTCTACCAAACTGCTGCATTTATTTTTAAATTGTCACAATAATTTAGCTGTGCGATAGCGAAATAGCCTGTGGCGACTCGAAACAATCATTGCCTCCTCAACACCTCAACGCTTACGTACTTATAACTAAACGCTCTTCCAATTGACAGAACAGTCGACAATCCTATCGAATTAAGAAAAAAGGGATATCTTATCTGATTTCATAGGTTTTTTTTTTGTAGTAACGCTTTATTATAGAATTTGTTTTGACATGAAAGTGAATTTAAATGTGCCCAATGGGAGAGATGTTTGGTCAGAAGTGTGGTCACTTGTAGTTTCCAAAAAGATAAAACATTTTAGGATTATTATGTAAACTCACAAAGAAACGGTCGTTTGCTTCGGTGAATGTTGGGATATTTTTCTATCCATCAAAATGTTGGTTTCATGAAATATGGTCACTTTTTCATATTTAAAGTATTAAAAAGTTCTTTTGTTGGGATTAGAGTGGTGTGTTTTTTTGTGTTTGCTGAAACAATGTGAGTGTACAGTTAAAAATGAGCCCTATTAGAACAAGATCGGACTTCTAGGACGTGAGCAGTGTTTTTTGTAGTGAAAAGTGTAATTTTTTCCTTGGAAAGTTTGGCTCCTTTTTCATTATTGTTACTATTAATTGTTGGTAGTGACGCTCGCCGAGTTTTTTTTCCCTGGCCGCTTGTATTTTGTACAGTCCTGTGCTACTACCGGTCATGGTTCAAGCCTACGGACCATAAGAAACAAACAAAAAGGGCCCCCTCCTTAAGATTTTACCTAACTTTACGACATTCGACCATTTTAGCGATAGTGTCGAAACCTAGTACTTGGCTGTTAAAATTAACGTAATTCCTTTACCTTAACTACATTTTTTGTACCTTCGTCACTCTGGATGACGAACGAATAATTCTTAGAACCATTACTACAAAAACCTCACGACACAATATGTAATAACATTGTCTATATATAGTCGAACATTGTAATTACGTTATTTATCCACTTTCAGCATTACCGGCGTCTACATGTTGTCTGTTAAATAGTTGCGCGCTCAGACAACAAATATACGTTGGTAATTCTAAAACGATGATTTTGAGTTACATTGTTCGAACTATGAAAAATAGTATAAAATAATATAGGCCTACCTTTCTCCGTTGAGTGGTCGCATGTAGTGGAACTGGACACGTCTTTCAGGAGCTCGAAACGTATACTTTATGGCTCAGGCCAGGACTTGTAGCTGTGAGGATGTTGGCTTCATCTTTTATACGTAACGGATTAGTATTGTCGTAGGAAAAAGCCTATTTTTTTGTGTCATTTACATGTACTTGACGAATCGTACGCTTTCCTTACACTTACAATTGTAAACCTGGCTACGGCCTCCAATTGGCTAGCCGTAATGATTGACATCACTAACGTCGATAAGCCTACCTTCCGTCATGCCCGAGGCTATTTTCGTACGACGTTACGTTCGTTCCAGCAAATGAAACTACTCCATTTTTTTTAGTACGGCTCCTCCTACTAACGCTTCGGGCTATTCACTCATTCGTTCCTTATAACTACCCGATTCGTATTCTGGAAGGTTATTTTTTATAATTCGGTCTTTGCTCAGGTATTTTTGGTCTAAGTGACGTGACGCGTGGGGGTGGTAATTGGCGTCCACTTGTCTGGTGTTTGACATATTCTTATCACTAGGTATTGACAGGTGAGGCCAACGTGTCTGCTTTTTTAGGAAATGGTTTCCAATACAAAAAATTATGGCGCCCATTAGTCGGCATATTAATTTTTTAGATGCATTCCAGAAGATGGTTCGGTTTCCCTATTTGGGCATGGGTCCGTGGCAAGGCCGTTTTTTTACCCGTATGACCTCCCTGAGCAACTTTTTTTGGACTCCATGCCATTAAGTCCCCGTGTCTTTGCTTGTAAAACCATATATGTTATTTGAAAATGTCATTATTGAAATCTGATTAAGATTGTACGCGCGTGATGGTATGTGGAGGGATGTGATTTTGTCATTGACACCTGGGACATAAAAAAGAGTGACATTGCCACCCAATTAAGGGTCCTAATGGCCTGTCTCGGAACAACATGTTCCTTATTTTTTTATTCGTTCATTTGTTTCCTTTTTTTGCTCGCGTAAAGTTGATCGAAGGTCGAATATGGGTGGGCTTTTCGCCCACGTGATATCCACCCATAACGGATTTTAACTACACTCTCCAATTCCACTAACACACGTCGTTTCACACACTCCAAATTGTGACTAGTGGTGGCTGCTTGTGGTGGTACGTACACTTTCATACATTTGTTAGCTATTTTTCAGGTATTTTACGTTTGTTGGTCCGTCTTTTTATTAACCAATTTTTGGTCAGATCCCTTGCCTCCACAGGTCGGAGTGTTTTT
The DNA here is from genome assembly GCA_023313725.1 of Lithobius niger. Classification (NCBI taxonomy): domain Eukaryota; kingdom Metazoa; phylum Arthropoda; class Chilopoda; order Lithobiomorpha; family Lithobiidae; genus Lithobius; species Lithobius niger. The sequence continues at coordinate 4,539 of JAHWFP010221532.1, forward strand.
ATTTTTATATTTTTTTAAAACATTTTTATGATCAAAGACGTAGTATCTGAGCAAATTAACGAAATGTATAACTTGTATTTTTTTTCCCTCCCACCTTGCCTCGCACACAACCACACGTGTTGTTGTTGTCGTGAGGGGAGAGCTTCACGGCCACGAGGTCAAGCTGTTCGATAAGCTACACCCGACCTACTTTCTCTTTTATTTTGACGAAACGTAGGCCTACCTCCCTACATGTTGGATGAAAACCATTTTATATCCTCTCATCTTTTTTTCTTTTATGACTTTAAACGTTCGATTTCAGGAAAATAAATGCCTCGCACCGAAATTCATCATCACTGGCAGTGGTACGTATTGTAAACAGAAACTAACAAAATATAGCTTGTTTTTAACACTTTAACGGTGATAGGTAGTTACAGGGACGCTCGACTTATTTAGTCGAGTAGGTCCGAGCTTGTCAGAGAATCAAATCCAAGCTTGCTCGGAAGGGACTAATATCGGTTCCGACTACGCTCATCGGAGTGTAGTTTTTGGTTTGGTTAGGTTTCCAAATAGGGATTTAGTTAAGTATTAACAACGCTTTATAAATCGTCGATCTTCTTCTTCTTCTTCTCCCACATCAACGATGGATGGTCGTGGTGGTAGGATGGAGGCAGCTCTGGTTGTTGTTGTTGTTGCTGCTGCCCCTCCACTGCTACAGTCGTTGCATACAACACGCTACGTAAGCCACATACATGATCGTATGAGTGGAGGTCGAGCACGCCTAACCTAACCTAACCTACTATAGGTTAACTACACAAGGTGGTGTAACAGACTCTTTGTCCTGCCTAGCCTGTGCCTGTCTAACCTACCGTTTTTACACGCCCGCATGTTCGAAGCTGTGACCGTCATGTAACACATCTACCGTAACCGTAACCTGCCATCGTAACCCGTTCGATCCCTCCGAAAAGCTTTTGCCCTGTTCCCGACGCTAGGCGACTGTTACGGTTATGATAAATATGTTACAGGACGGTTACATACACTACTCCCCTACAACAGAAGGCTGCTTCCTGGGACCAACTTAACAAATACTGTTTCCCCCTCACGCCTGATTCACAGGCTCCTTGCCCAAAATCGCATACAACACATTCCCATTCTGATAAATACTTGTCTTTCCCAAACGAATACTCAAAATTTATATCTAATAATACCGTTTTTCAATCTGAGGCACCCCCCTGCAAGCTTTTGGTGGCTGTTGGCTTGAAACACTCCCAACCGAAGCCATGGGGCTAAAAGGTGAGAGGAACAATTTTGCTTGGTAATTAATTCCAATCGAAAATTCCTAGGATCTTTTACACGCCACAATCGCATGAGCACGAGGCATCAGAGGTGACTGAGGTCGGGATAGAACCCAGCATTTCTTGCACATGAGACGGTAGTGCTACCTATTAAGCCTAATAGTTAGCACTGCTGTATCATGTGCAAGAAGTCCTGCAAGAAACGTCAGACTTGTCAGTAAAGAAATTCTTACTTCCACTGGCCTTGAATCTAATTCCAAAGATAGACCGGCCCACCAGATAAAAGCATGTTCATGCCCATGCTCACCAGTCGCCCCTCTTGAACCATCTACTGATGTATGCGATGATTTTAGACCCTATTTTTCACGTAGAGAGCACCCCAGAAATAAATGACAAGAAACTAAAAATTAAGAAAAAAAAGATTCAGATACTGGTAGCCAAAACAGACCCTCCTTAGCTACGTGTTGTCCCAATGGCCTGTTCTAGGTGGCACAAATTTTACTGTCTCCACTTACATGTCTGAGCGGTGCTTCAATATTTAGCAAATCTAAACAACTCCCTAAAATTTACGTGGGTGGCTTACACATCACACGAAGAATAAAACACGTCCAAACTCCCCCAAAATTGGCTTGAGTTATTAGACGACTGTTTTCTATTAATATAGTTCCCATCCAACCTACACCTCATGCTGTGTCACTGTCGAAAAGATATTTGTCAACATGATTATTGCCTCAAATGTTTTGTCTCCGGGCACACACGTCCTGTATTTCACGGGACGAAAACGAAATTACACAAAAATTCCAAGCAGTGGCCATACTCCAGAAAACCACCAATGCTTTGCATACATGATCCCCCTCCCCCTCAACTGCCCAAAGGCTCATCGACCAAGCAGCGCTGCCCAACACGCGACCATGAAAAAATATTATTCTGGATCTTCACCAAACCTCTCCACTTCTGGATGAAGCCTGTAAGCTAAGTTAATGTCGATCCGGAGACTCTTACTGATTAACAGTATATTCGGGACTAAAGCTCTCTCCTGTCACCATTCTTGCATCCGTACTATAAAGGCTACCACAAAAATCTTCCACTCTCTCAAATTTTCTGATTTATATCTAATGGGTTTTTTGAAGGAACTCGGTGAGCTCAAATTTTTAGATGCCGTGTAAATCCCTGAAGTTAGCTGCATCACTTTGACTCACCTATTAGGGGGGGGGGGATTGAGGCTTAATGGCGCGTCGACAACTTGGTCATTAGCGCCAACCTCAGTCACAGTGCAGTGGTCCGGGTTGCCACTGCACCACACATTACAGAGATGTTATTCAAACCCCTAATCTAAATCTTGTCATACATCTGTACCTCCTGCAAAAATTGAAAAACACCGGACAGGAGGACAGACTTATCGCCCAACTGACGCGCAATGTCATGCGGAAGATGGAACCGACGACGAACACCATCAAGATGGCGACAATCAACAAGTAAGTGCCGGACCGTAAGTGGCCGTCGACACCAAGAACATTCAGGAGGGTCAACCCCCCGCAAAAGGAAACAGTGAGTAAGCCGGGTGTGACCAATTCGCAAACGGGCCAACACAACCTCCTCACGGCGACTGCGGCGACACGCCGAGTGCCACTCCTCGACAGTGCCTTTAATGGCCCGTAACTTATTACCGTCCTGTCTGTCCCACAAGGTTTGCCAAAAAGCGTGTAACCTCAGACGCAGAGTTGGAAAGGCATCTGAGGGAACAAGGCTGAGATCCCTACCGAGAGGGCCAGAAAGGGCCCCTTTCGCAGCAGAATCAGCTTGTTCATTCCCTGCTATCCCAACATGGCCCGGGATCCAGCAGAAAAGCACGGTTTTCCGCTGGCCAGGCAAGCGGGAAAGCAAAGCTTGGACACGTTGTGTCAAGGGGTTCCGAGGATTGTAATTCGCCAAGGACTCCAGGGCACTCATGGAATCACTAAAGACAATGAAATGCGTGCCCTGAAGGTCAAGGACTCACCTATTGGCTGGGACCGATGATTCCTCATTTATCTTAGCTGGCTTTTTTCTCCACAACTGTCACAGTATTAGAAACTCCTATGGGAGTGTTGTTATTTACGTCAAAACCAATATTCCATCTTCCCTTACGGATAGTGGGACGGAATTCACCCACTGTCGCCTTCATTTGAATGGTGACTGCCTGCACCAAATTGGCTGCCATTGTAGGATCCTTAACTCAGTTGAAAACTCTGACTTGCCCTACTTGCCCGACTCAATTATTTTGTCTCGGCTGTTCCAACCTCACCAGCTAACTTGATTGGCGACTTCAGTTTTAGCAAACAACAAACTTAACAAGTCCACATCACAAACGACCCAATCAGAAAACACCACTGTTTTTGAATTCCTTGATGCATTCAAGACAATTCTCAGTAACCTTAATCTATTGTTTCGTTCGAATTAGAGGTATGCCGACGACCTCAAGCTACTTTCCCTGGCGGCACTCCACCTGCCCCTTCAAAACCTATCGCAACCATGTCTGCTTGGACCTCCACGAATGGCCTCACTCTTAACCCAGAAAACTTTCTTTTGAATTTCTTGAATTTATTCATGACAACAATCTCGAACAATTTTACAAAGCTACCTGATATAGAGTTGGTCAAATTTCAAATTCTTTAGAGTTGGTAATCACCTTAGCATATCTGCGATCCTTCCTTGTCCCACATGACCTCCCCCCCTCCCCACTGGGGCTTAATGACCATGATTTTCTCTCTTTCGATATGAACACCAACCTTTTTGATTCTCCTAGCCATACTTCTCAAAGACATTATTTGTTTCATTTATGGGAAAAACTAAGCTTGATGGGTGAGATGTTGACATATAATTGGAAATCATTGAGGGTATTCTTAATGACCGTGCCAAAACTTTATTTCTGTTGTGATGCCTGCTATCGGTGGTTTCCCCCCCCCCCCCTGGTTCAGTCACGCCATTCGGCAATTGCTTAACACAAAAAAACCTACCTTCCCTCGAATGTGTCAGCGTATATATTCATACTGATTAAACCTTTTACACAGCTGTAAGAAATTAGACTATGTCTGGGCATCGCTTGTCTTGGATTTGAGGAGTCACTTGTACTTAAGACCAAAACTGAGACTATGGCTGTTTTTGACTGTGTCAACTATAACAAAAAGCCTACTCCTGGTAGGAACCTGAAGAAAACTGACGAGATAACAGCGACCTTGATAGCTGCCCACCTCAATATTTTATTTACCGTTACTCATCTGTTCACCTCCACTCACTATCCTACCTACAAGGCCTGTCCCTGTTGACTTTCATTCTGCTAATGTTTGGCATGCTTGCCTTGTACTGACAGAGGAGAGCTCCTGTCGCCTTGATAGTAGCTCTATTATCTTTCTCAAAAAACCGTGTTATGTCGCTTGCTGCCGTTTACTTTCAGGTGTACCAAAGTTTGTTTTCCTTGAACTTTTCCTTGGAAGCAAACATCACAAGAGGGGGTTCTTTCCTTGATGTTACAAATTATCACCCTGTTAGTTTGCTCAGCATCTCTTCTAAAATTCTTGAGCGTGTTTTATAACTACATTATAAGCACTGCAAGCACCTCCAAATTATTGTTAACTATCAACAGGGTTGTCTTCCTTACTGTTCCTGCCAAACCAATGTTTTTTAGATGTATAATCATCTCACCTCTCTCCTTGATGCTTGCATTCTCTTGACGTTGTGTTGTTGAATTTAAGCTTTCGACAGGGTCTCCCACATCACTCCTCTCCAAAAACGTCAGTTCTTTTAATATCCCCTCCCCCTCATTAACATGATTAGCAACTTCCTATACAACTGATATCAATGTGCATTTGTTCGGTGACACATGAGCGATTAGTTCACTTTCACGTGTTTCACCTCTTTCACCACTGCTCATTAATTCTCAGTGTTTTTCCATCATCTGTTGGTTTAAATCGGATTTATGCCAACGATCTCAAGCTACTTTCCCTGGCAGCACTTCACCTGTTCCTACAAAAAGAACGCTTGTCATTAGAGAAACCTTTCAGAAAAAGAGGATTAAGAAGTTGGGAGAAAATGTATTCTGCCTGCCAATGAAACTTAAGGGTTGTGCCAACAGGATCCACAGGTCAAGATGAGAAATCTCAGGGAAATCATTTGTGCCATTAAGGTGATCGATGCGATGAGGTGTATTATGCCTGAATGTAGGTCAATGCATTGGTTAAGATTGCGAGTGGTGAGAATCAGGATATGAAGATCAAGATGAGAAGTGTTAGGGGCACCAACAGTACCATTAAGGTAATAAATGCAATGAGGTTTATTATGCCCGAAAGCAGGTCACCGTATTTTTCTGAGTAAAGAGTGAGGGTATTCGTGGAGGTCCAAGCAGAGAGGGTTGTGATATCTTTTCGAAGGAAATCATAATCATCTCTGCTTGGACTTCCATGAAACCCAGAAAAATGTGTTACCTGCATTCGGGCACAACAAACATCATTGTATTTATTACTTTAATAGTGCAACTTCTTTTCCTGAAACTTCTCATGTTGACCTGTATATCCTGACCATTTAATTCCTCTAGCATGCAGACTACATTGCTTCCAAAGTCCTTAAAAAATTCCAATTTATTCTGGAAAGTTTCTCTCACTCAATTCTAATTTTTTTGCTATGTTCTATAGAACTTTCGTGTGGCTAATTCTGAAATAGTGTTTCCAGATGGCTTGCCCTTGTGTAGCATGTTTTCTTTCCCACTTGGAGACTTGCCAATGCAGTCTTCGTAGGTGGTGTGGGCCATTTAAATCCATTCCTCACTTTGAACACCTTCTGCAACTCTCCCTTGTCTCTGTGAAAACGTAAGCTAATATATCGGCAGCCAGATTGCAATATTTAAAAGTATGTAACATGGTAGGTCACGTCTGGAGTGACACTTCAGATTCACAACAATTGACATTACAACTGTTTCTAGCCGAACACTGTGTATCCAACATGCGAGGGCGAACGGAGGGGACAGATCATAAGTGACTGGCATGAAACCTATGATTTTCATTAACGCATTCGAAACAAAGACTTAGTTCCAACGTTCTAAGGATAAAAGAAAAGAACCAAGTCCGAAAGTATACGTTTTGCTCCTACACAGTATGTAAAAAGCAGCTAAATGATTAAGGAAATGGCATTCCATCCAAATTGATGTGAGATAGAATCTCGTAACTCATCCACGTTTGCAAATGACTTTGTACAGTTATGCAAATCGTAATTTATGTCAGTCCATGGTGGTCAAACATGTATAGTTGCCATAAATATTCTCTAAATTATAATAATTAATCCCTTGCATGTCCAGGGTCTACCTTTTAAACTAACGAAGGAAAAATTCATTCCAGAAGTCAAAAGCGAGCTGCATGTCGGCTACCTGTTAACCCGAAAAAGCAAGCAAATCATATCGAGGGGTAAAGGTCTTGATACGTGAGTCAAGTCTCGTGTAACTGTCTAAGTGTGTACTGTGTAGGATTTAAAAATCGGTCTCTCTCGGGAGATCAATAGTAGCTAAGGGGCTAATTAGCTGGAAGATCTAATAACCAGCTAATAGCCTCAACATAGCTTCAAGCATTCAGAGATATTATTCATCCTTATGTTTGGGGTATGTGCCGCAAACACAACCAAGACGGGAAGTAGTTAGTTTTTTCTCTCGTAAACTTGAAAATGATCAAGTGCGATTAATTAAAGTCATCTTCTTGAAGTTTCCTGCTAGGAATTGGTAAGAATATTAATAATTACAAACTTTTGGGAACGTTTTAATTGTCCTGATATTTATTAAAATAGGTTCTGTAACTATCCTAACACTCATTAATAACACTTCTTTAATTTTCCTGATATCCGTTAAAATTACATAATGAACTCTGGTATACAAACATTGTTAGCTTCGAAGCGTAAATTTCTTAGTTCATGCCAGGTGCTACTAATTATTGCTCTTAACTAATTATTGCACTTCAGATTTGTTTTATTGTTTCTTGTTCATTATGTATTGACTGTGTCTGCAATACTGTTTTTATATATTTTTACTGTCATTTGACAATTGTGTAGTAATTCCTGTAGTAAATTATAGACTATGTATAATAATCCATCACTTGCCCTTACTTGTTCCATTGCATTCGTTTTTGCGTAAATTAAATTAAATTACATTAAATCAAATGCTAATACCATTCGTGCTCTCAGCCAAAGCCACGGCATCGTAAAGGCTAAATACCGTCACAACTCTTGTTTTGAGGCTTTGTATCTTTTCGGGGGGTTGTTGAGTCACCGTAAGGCGAAATTTTGCTGATGGTCAGTTCTCGTCCCTATTAACGACATATCAGAAATCAACATCTCCGTAAAAGATGTGCTATGGCTGCTGTGTTAGAAAATGTTAGCCGATTATTATTATTTTTTTTTTGGGGGGGGGGGGGGTATATCTCTCCAACGAATAAATTCTCCAAACAAATGTTGTAGAGGAGAGAACTAAAACTAGAATGGTCTTATATATTAATAGTAATTTCAACAGGAACAAACAAAGCTGTTTTAATAGAATTTCCACAAATATTCCCTCAGATTTCATATTTTCCTCACTTTCTGCAAAATAGTTGCTCCAAGAAAAATAAATTTACTTCTAAACATTTTACTGTCGAAGAAATAAAATTTCAACTGATTTTTCCCTCGACAAAAAAAAATTGTCGACCAAAAAATCTCCAGACAACAGTTACCTAGTGTTAGATTTATGATCATTCACACTTGAATCACTTTCGTGCCAATCACTATGTACTAACAGAACAGGATGCATATAAATAGACTTATCTGAAAGTTGGAGATATGCTACCAGTAAATGAAATAAAAACGAATTGCTGTAATTTGGAGTGAACAATAGCCAATTGGATACCATGATGCCTGTACGTATTCGTAGTGAATTTAAATCGATGTGTAACTGTACCACTTACTGATATAAATGGATGTAATAAATCCTTGAATTATGTCTGTATAATTTTTCTAAGAAGGTCGATAAGAAGGAAATTTGATTTCCTCAACAATAAATTGTTGAGAGGTCAAATTTATTTTTCAAGAAGCAACTGTTTACCAGAAATTGAAGAAAATAAGAAATCTGAGGGAATTTTTGTGGACATTGTCTTTACAGCTTTGTTTCAATGTTTCTGTTGAAATTACTAATAATATACAGTATACAAAAGTCTTTTGCTACGGAGGTATTCCGTTTATTGATCATCTACATCGCCATACTTCAATGCAGGTACAATTCGGTCCCTTATAGTATATAGTAAACCTTTATATAAAATTTGTAGGAAAGGTTACATGTTCACCTTTTAGATGAGCCTATTTATTCCATTTCTCATTGTGTACTAATATTATAGCGTCTATTCAATATACAGGGTGTTTAATCTCAAGTGTTGCTGCTCAATATCATCCCTAGTATTGCAGATACGTCGAACATGGCCGTGGGATACGTTGGAACATCCTGGAGGCCATCAGACAGTTACATCGAAGATGACCTTGACGACCGGTTTCAAGGTCAACGAAAAACTAACTCCGGAAGTTGCAGAGATAGGGGCATGATGTAAATTGCAAACTTTTAAAGAACGAAGCCATGTTCTTAACAAAGCAAACAGAACAGAAATCGGTTCAAATGTCAAAGATATACAGTAAAAACAATATGGGTCTTGCAGCCCCATTGCAAGACTTGGCCACAACCCACCTTGACGTAGAAACACACACACACCACTGTACGACGTACGTACAGCAAAAGGTTAGCTGGCAGACCTGGTGGATCCATGAGAAGCCTGTTTGCATTAATCCCTGAGGTAGACGTTTCCTATTGGTGCCTGTCTGTGTTTCTACCTCAGGATGGGTTGTGGTCAAGCCCTGCAACGGGGCTACAAGACCCATATTGTTTTTATTGTATCTCTTTGACATTTGAACCGATTTCTGTTCTGTTTGCTTTGTTAAGGTCATGTCTTCGTCCTCTAGAAGTTTGCAATTTATATCATGCTCCTATCTCTGCCAAGGTCATTTTCGGTTTAACCGTCTGATGGTCCCCTGGATGTTCCAACGTATTCCAAGGCTATGGTCAACGTATCTGCAATGCTAGGGATGATATTGAGCAGCAACACTTGAGATTAAACACCCTGTAGAATGTCATAACATATATGACAAAATGTTTTGGCGAATAAATAACCACAGCTCGGGTCTGTTCATAGTACAATAATGATTTTTATTTGTAAACAGTAGATGGCCACCTACAAGAGAATAAGACCACCTACATAATCCACTGCTGTTAATTAGGAGTGGATCAAGGTCGAAAGTCGGAGGCAGTAAATGCTTCACAAATTATTTACTGTGACTACAGATTTTCCTATTAATCACAAGGGTTACACACATGAGCCCCTTTTGATCATATTTTTCTCCTCCACAACTCTGAGCGATTTTGATGTTATTCGTATGTTTTATTTGGACTTATCATTAAAACATCTGCAAAGTGTCCTTTTCCGTTGAATTTTATCAATGGAGGCCAACGTTTTTTCTTAAATTTCTCGGCTAACAATACTTTCTATCAAATTTGAAGAACTTACTAATGGTTGTTTTTTATTAAATGGCTAGTGTTCATCTTGCCTGAATTTGGAATGAACATAGAGCTTTTTAATAGCAGTCAGTTACGGTTTATTCGTCTAGCAACTTACCTCTACATTTGTTGACAGTGATTGAACTAAGTTTGAACTCAGGAGGTACAGGAATGCTGGTTATATCTTTAAAAGACACCTCAGGAATCCACTGCATGGCACGCATAGAATGTGCTGCAAATTCGAAATAAGTATAACACTGACATGTGTGATGGCATGTATGATGAATGGCATGTATGCTGGAAGTATGATGGCATAGTCAAATAATGAAACTGAAACATTTTGGGTAAAAAGAGGATTAACCAAGTATAAATTTTGGTTAAGAAACCCGAACATATATTAAGAAATCTTGTCCTGGTTCTAGACATAGAACTGCTTAAGACCCTGGCAATGGTTTTTTGTATCTATACATTTTCGTCGGGCAAGTTTATTGCGACACTTTCAATATCATCGCCTCACTCAATCTATTGGCCTCAATAAGCTTCGTAATTCGCAATATTGAGATAAACTTTTTCCAGTTATTGCTTGTTCATCACATTGCTCATAGCGTCTGTAGTATAGTGATAGTAAAATAGTATGTTTTACGTTTTAGTACGTTTTACATTGTGATAGGTTAAAATCGCCCTTTCAATCCGTGCACTACTTTTTGAAGAAACATGGATGATATCTTTTAAAACCTTGATATCTACATTTCCCATGAGCCGAACCAGCTAAGGCTAAAATAGGTATTATTACGTCCTGTTGCTGACAGTAAGTAGGATGCTTAATACTATGGAATGTTGTTGATTAAGCTTGAAATTTTTTTTATTATACGTTACTTTCGGAATAATTTCTCTTCATTTCATATATTCGATTAACCTTAAATTGCAAACTAAATTAACCTTTTGCAAATTTGAGGTTAAAAAAGTTACTATACCATGATCAATATTCTCTGATTACAAGCATATTTTTATTATATTAATAATGGACCCAGTGGGAGTCTAATAACAAAATAGTTGTTAATTAACAAAGTAGTGAGCATTGGCCTGTTGCCAACCCTCGCTTATATGGGTTTATTACACGTGAGGTGCGGCCACCAGTAAGGTGGGTCACACAGAATATATACAGAGGTGTCCCCTAACGACCAGCAGGTACAATTACAGGATGCCTCCATTATGGAGGCAAAATCTGGAACACTCGACCCACCCCTATAAATGGAGAGGTGGCTTTTTCACAAGTTGCATCCTGCAATACACTGTTAAATTTACATGCCATCCCCCTTCTCCATAAACAATAAATTGCTCAAATTATTTTTTCATGAAACTTATAACAAGTTAGAATTTTTTTCTTTTAAACAACATTTAACAGTCAAGACTTGTACCAGCTAGTCCTTAATAATATCACGAATTTATAGGGTTGGGGAGAATTTGTAACTCTAAAAAGTCACCATTGAAACGTCCTAGATCCATTCCAATTAGTCCTATCAGAGTTTTCAGAGGGCGCCACGTGTTTCATCTGGTAATTTTTGCTCATTTTTCAGTCCAAATCTAAAGTAAACTAAATTACAACTACGCTAAACTAAATAATAATTAAATACAAGCTAGTTTCGTTTAGTTCATTTTAATTTTAGGCTGAAAACTGAGTAGAAGTTCCCATATTAAACTCGTGGCGCCCTCTATAAACTCAGACGTTACTAATAGGACTGGATCTAGGACGTTTCAGTATGGGGTCTCAGTCACAAATTCTCCTCCCCAACCCTATAAATTCTTGATTATATTAAATAAAAACCTTTTTTTTCTTTATTCCTGAAAAAAACCCATCTCTCCATTTGTTTTTAAAAATGCAAAAATTTCAAAACTACCTGATGGTTTAATAAATGTTAGTCTAATTCTTACACCAAAATTCTTCTAATCGTGACTACGGAATTCTTCTTATCACGAAATGAAGAGAAAAAATAATGAACAACAGCAATTTAAAAACAACATTGGCATCACTAAATCGCTACATCAATCCAAGAATCAAAGATTCAATCTCTTAGTCTTCTCGTACAAGACAACTTGTACAAGTACATTTCTTGCACAGTTCCATCACTGGATGGCACCACTGGTTCTATTAATGTAACTGGTGCAATCGGTAATTGTGGTAACTTTGGCATTGCGACATCCGAGGGTTGTGACAACGTTATTGCGTTTCGACATGTTTAACTCTGGAGAGAGTAGTGTGCCTTATTCGGTCTTTCAGCCTGACGACCGCCGAAATTTGGCAAAAACCCCTCAGCCAGAGGTGTCGTCGTTTCCATTGAAACCACGTCATGAGGCAAAAGGCGGCATTGTTCGGGCATATCGGCGTGCATCATACGATATTATTGTTCCTACTTCCCATCTAGATTTACAATTTGGTCTTGTGTCACGGCAGTAGAAAGCTTCACCCAAGTTGAAGGTAAGTTGTTTCATATGTCATGTGCTCATTCATGTGCTTTAACATGTGCTCGTTCAACTTTTGAACGGTATCTGCTGTAAATGGAACCATTAGGCTTCAATGTATGCGAACATTATGGTTAAACATTAGATACGCTGGGGACATTATCGTTGTAGAATGCGGAGTATTTCGTGCCATTATTAAGTAGTTATTGAGTGCCTGCTCTACTGTTAAACCTTGTTTCACGGAGTGCTTTTAATGAACGTTTCATTGATTTTACCCCCACCTCAGCTAAACCGTTTTCCTGAAGCCGATAAGGGAATATGGTCGAATGTCATATGCCTTTTTTTCTGCAAAAGTTTTTCAATTCGGAGATACAAAATTGGTCGCCATTGTCACTGACAATATGGTAGCTTAGCCCAAATAAACCGAATATTTCTTGCAAATAAGAAATAACACTTGTGCTCGTGGTTTTGCACATGATTTTAATGAATGTGTATTTCATATAAGCATCTACCACTACGAAAAAAATACGATTCTTCCGTGGTACAGCACAATCAATGTGTAGCCTGTGGAAACTCCGTAAAGGTCGTCCCAGCCATGTTTTTAACCATGTTTATCACCATCTCTGATTAACTGGCACGAACTACAAGTCTTAACAATGTTCTCAAGATCCTTATCAAAATGAAACCACCATACACGAGATCCAGCAAGAGCTTTTACATGCACAATCCCCGTATGTCCCAAATGCATCTCATTAAGAACTTGTTAAGAACTCATTAAGAACTACCGAGCTTTAAAGTCCTTGGAAGTTCCCAAACCCAGTGAAAATATGTCCAGAAAATGTTCAAAAATACCTGTTTCCGAAATGTTATTTACTTGGCTGTGTGTGTGACACCTTTTACTTCGGTATTAGCAGCAACTAAATTCTTTCTAAAAAATTACTTTTTGCCCTCATCTAAAGCCTCCAGTCATTCTTTACCCATAAGTGGTTTCTTATTACCCGGATAAATCATGGCTGTAACCTTTGCGTTTTTACCATGTATGAACACAGTCAGTTCACATTCTCCCAACGGTTTCAGGATTCTCCCATTCCAAGAACGAAGGTGAACCCCAGCCGGTTTTAAGGGTTCATCTGAAAAATAACTGCGATACCATTTTTCCAGGAAAAAGAGTGAGGTCAGAACCACAATCAGCTGCTAAAATCAGCCTGTTTCCGTTTATTTCTGGACTTAAATTCCAGTCATCAGTCCTAACTATTATAAAATTTAAAATAGTAATTGGAGTTATCGTATTTACTTCTGTATCAGAAACACTGGATTCTTCCACCATATGTGCTTTTTTAGAGTATTTGTAAAGTATTTCTTACTTTGGCCACGTCCCTTTTTTTACAAAAGGCTTTTTAGCACTATTAGTTTGCTCGTTCTTCTTTTGGCACACGCTTGAAAGACAAGCTTTTTGACAAGATGAACACTTATGTTTCAGCACGAGCTTTTTACATGGCCACTGTAACCGCAACAATAACAAGAGATATCGTTCAACTTTTTGACCTGAATTTTAGGCCTACTTGTCGTTACTTTGTGTGTCGACTCTCCCTGAAAGCGAGAAACCTTTTCTTTCTGCCGCCTCCAGAGCCAGTACTACCATGACAGCACTTGCAAAAGTTTACATTGTATGTCACTTGAGCATAACCCAGCTATGAATCGGTCACGTAACAGTATATCGAGATCTGTACCGGTCGCAATACTGTAATTGCACTGCAATGTCAACTTTTTAAATTCTGTAACATAATTTGCAAAAGACTCAGAGCTAGCTTGATCGCGCTTTTGAAATGTGACTCTTTCACACAAGTTATTAGTCTACGGATACAGACTGGCTTCAAGCAATTTGTTTCAGTCAATGTCCGGCTCATTGGTGTGACTGGCGCACATAAATTTCACAACAAAGCATAGGTTTTTGCGCCCATGTTTGTCAACAAAATTCTCATCTGTTTATCTACAGGTACATCATAGGTAGAGAAACTGACGACGACATGCTCAAAATACAAATTCCACGGTTTGACAGCAGGGTAGAACTCATTAAGTCGTTTGTGCCTCAAATTAACAACTGACGAAGTGTTTGCAGGTTGGGGGGGGGGGGGGGAGGACTTGATTTCTACCCGGCCCTTGGGAAACTTAATATCCATCCTCATTTTGCCTCGTTCCTGTTTGCTGACTTTCTTATCGGGTTGCTTTTGAAGTCAATTTCTTCTTCGCTCATAAATTTAAAGAAAGAGTGAGAAAAAAATTAAACAAATTTCAAGCTAAATTCTCACCAGAATTCCCTTTTAAACCCAATTTAATCAAGCGTTACACTTTGTAAATTCAGCCACTTGCTAAAACTCTCAAAATGCTAAATTACAGTTTTGTCACTTGTAAATCGTTACCTACAAATCATAACAGCAATTTGCCCAAGAAATAAATTACAGTTAGGCTAATGGCTGTACTCATCAGCCAGTAATCATTTTTTAACTTGCTTGATTTGTAATTTATTACCACTTAATAATTTATACAATTATTTAAGATTTTACTTCTGTAAATTGCTTTATAAACTTTTAGCGTTTTACGCTTAAGTACTTGTAATACTTTTTGAATAATTTTAGTACCAATAGTTTTTTGGTAACCGAATAGGTTACTCACAAATAATTGCGTCAGAATTATTTAATAATGTTGTATTCATACGACTCTGCCTAAGCAGAAGCCATTAACCATCTGCAGCGGCAGTGCAGACATTGTATTTGTTTCAACGTTTCACAGTTTTTACACATAATGCTTAAATAAGAGCGATTTGTGCCAACGTGAACCATGAACGGCTTTAAAATTGGTTTGGTTTCTTTTACCTCCAAGCCTTAAAATACTAAACGAAATAGACACTTCTACCGTTCCGCTAAACTTGCTAGGCCCAGTTCACGACTTAACTGTTATGCATGAACGAGCGCCGGGTAAATTTGATGGCATGAATATTACTAAACGTTTTACACAAATTAGCAATCTTTCACCTCGTAGGTTATACACTAGTGTTTACTTGGAATTTGTAAACTTATACATTTCGTAAATTGATTTTAACATAATTTAAATTCCATTTTTAGCTTTGTAGCCTAATATCACACATTTTTAACTATTTTAATGCTGCACCGCTAATTTTTACACAGTTCTTAAATTTACTTATTCAAACCTGTAAATTTACGCAATTTTATAACACTTATTGTACAACTGAAAAACTGTTAGACTGTTAAGCTATTTTAACACAATACAACTTACCTTTTTAAACCTGTAAATTGTGCTCACTTATAACTAAATGTACAATTAAGTAGGTTTTTTACTGGTTAAACCTTTAATTTAACGTTAATTTCTTTTTACTCAAAGAAATGTCTCTCTTATTCAGTTTCCCTCCCATTAGGCTCTATTGCTTAACGCAAGCCCTTTCAGCTAATACACGCTCTTTAGAGTGGCGCAAACACAATAGAATAAATTATTATAATTATTTTTGAGCAAGGAGATGTCACTGAATAACACTTACAACCATTCACAACAGTGTCACGACAAGTGAGGAACACCCATCTGATCAACGGACAACTGGCTGACACCAGGTGATTGACAGTGGACATGAGATTGACAGTAAAACGATCGACATTAAAAAATGTAAATAAATCTTAATAAAACCTACTGCCGTACCCCCACCCCTCCATGATTAAAAACCAAATACAAATGTTAATAAAATACAGTTATCTATATAATTAAAACGTATGATGTGCGTGTGTGTTTGTGAGTGTGTTTGTACCTCTGCTCCTCTTGAAATAAAGAACCTACAAAGATGGAAGTAGGATCAAATGAAAAATAATTAAATTGCGCTTCGGTTGGGGCTATTTTTATCGCTGTAGCTTTATATTACTGTGAGCAACAATTGCACTAATTTTCGTCGAAATAATCAGTGAAATCAGTCGAAATAATCAACCGCAACAGTTTTATTTTGTGATGATCTTGGAATCAAAGAAATTACATGAAGCATGGTTCGACGCTAATGGAGTGAGCAAAGTGAAGATATAGCTAGTCTGAATAAAAAAAACGTAAATTTTTCGCCTGTTATCTTGCTGATTCAACAACACTCCAATTTATGCTATTTTGTTTGAGTATATGTTACTTTTATTGGTGTGTTGTAATTTATTGCTAGTGGGAGGTGAGAAAAGTTAGAAACAAGTCGACATTTTGGCGGCCCACCTGTTAGTAATTCAGTTGGTGAAAAAACTTGACCCTGCATCAAATACCTTTAATACAAAGTCTTTATTCCCCCCCCCCATAGTCCTCCCCCACGGTTTGTATATATTAACTTTTCTTTTGCATAAGTAAAATTTAATTAAAATAAAAGTTATATAAGATTTTTACAATGTGTAGTTTTTTTTTAATATATACAATATTTAATCATATGTCCTGCCGATCGCAAGTCCTGTCGATCAAATGCCCATCGATTACCTGGTTTCGACCAGTTGTCTGTAGATCAGATGGGTGTCGATCACTTGTCTATGACCCTTTATAACCACTTTTACTACCCCCGGCTAGGTCGCCAAAGGCTTGCGATATTGAATTTCCAGTTCCACGTTTGTCTTTAGCAAGGGAACCTTATGCATGGACGCCAAATACCTTGCTGCTACTATGTTAGCTTGTAGAAAAAAAGTCCACGAATTATGCGCGCGATACAATCCCCACAGCAAACTAGAGCAGCAGGCAAGAAATTATTTGCTAGAAACCCACCAGCCAATTGTCGGTGAAACTGATACTCCAGCCAGTTCACTGATGGGGTGTCTTAATACTATGCATGGGTACTTTCGAATTTGTGCATTGTACGAGTATCCAGGTAATATTTTGACATATTTCATAAACAGTGCATGTTTTAAGTTGACTTAGAATTTAAAACAAAGAGTAGCAAAGATGAATGCTGCACACTTATAACGTTAAATAAATTGGCAGCACGAAGCAAAGTTGAACTAAGCATAAAGCTTAAATAGTGAAAAAAACCAACAACATTTACACTTTTCGGAGAGATGTTCAGTGTGTGCACCGTGTTATCAAGTGTAAGGTAGTCGGCAAAGGAGCGTTGTAAAATTAACAACAAAGTTTACGTTGCTTTCATGAAGATACAAGCAATAAAAAAATAAACTAAAATCAAGAAATTATTTTTCTACGAACCTCTAATCGCTGGGAGAAGTCGTCTTTAAAGTGGCTTTGCACTGCTGACCTGTTCTGTGCAGGAAAGTTTAGGTTATTTAGTTTATGTCATTTTATTGGCTGACATCTTAATATTCGACTAAATTTAGAATTTGTGTGCCCGTTTTCCTGTTGGGCTGTGAGTATGTTTGTCAGCTTGAAACACGACAACATTCATTGTTCTGATTTGGCTAAAATTTAATAAGAAGGTTGTAGCAAATTCACGAGTTGAAGATGAAATTCCAAACTCAAATATTTTAGAGGTGGGAACCTAAATCCGAAGTATAGCTCTGAGCTGAAATCATTTAGGTTTCTGTCTTTCAATATAGGAAATCAACTAATGTATTATATTATCTCTCACTCGGCTGAGTAATTGTGATCTTCAGAACTCAATTATACATATAAATAAATAGACAAAAATTGCTGTAAACAATATAAAGGAAAATGGGAAATAAGCCACCAGCGAAATTCGTACAGCTACAATACCGCAAAACTGAAAGCAAAGCTACTTTTATGAACTTACGTTTCATTCAAATGATATGACCGGAGTCGAACCAGATAAGAACTCTTCTGCCTATAGCCAGTGGACAAATGGCTAACTCAGTGAAGGTAATATGGTAGTAATCTGGTGATGGTGCGGTGCACTGGTTCGAATCTGGGTTATGAAATTTGAATGAAATGTAAGTTCTAAAGGTAGTGTCACTACGCTATTCTGGTGTATTTTTTCACTAATGTCTTATTTCCCATTTTTTCTTTTATAACCAATTATATGACTAGTTTAATAGTTCACTGCGATACTGCGTTTAGCCAGTGGAAAGTGGGCAACTCGGTGAAGGTGGTATGGTAGTAATCTGGTGATGGACCGGTGCACTGGTTCGAACACTGTTTACGTAATTTGAATAAAATGTAAGTTCATAAACGAGCGTCCTGTACTACGTTGTTCTAGTGTATGACTTTCACTGATGGCTTATTTCCTATTTTCCATTATAACGAATTATATGCCAAGTTTAATAGTTAAACTAGGCATATGATAAAACTGTTGCGGTTGATTATTGTGAATCAACGATCCTCTTTGGCTGACTGCCTTGCACTTTATATAATGAGTGCTAAAATCCCATGACGTTGTGCACATTTTTTTTGCTCGCTATTTAGGCTTTATTTTTTATTCAGCACATCTCATCAATGCTTCGATCTAGTCATTACCCATTACTTCCAGTAGTGGTCAAATACAATATAAGGAACCCCCAGCCACCCCAAAGTCAAACCGAGTCAAGGTCATCCCCCGCTTAAGAGTTTTCATCAATCTGGAGGAGGGTGGGAAAAGGTTTTTTGTTACATTTTTGCGTACCAGAAGTGCGGCCATTTTCTAAGATGTGCACAAGGTCAAGGCCAAACTGCGTCAGCCCCCACTTTTAGTTTTCGTCAATCTGGAGGAGGGTGGAAAAGTGTTTTTTGTCACCTTTTTGCATACCATAAGTGTGACTATTTTCCAAGATGGAGGCACCGGGTCACCAGGTCAAGGACAAACTGGGTAAAGATCAAAGCCAAGGTCAACGCTCAAGGTCAGTGCTCAAGATCAAAGCTCAAGGTCAGTCAAGGTCAAAGCTCAAGGTCAAAGCACAACGTCAAAGTCAAGGTCAAAGCTAAAGGTCAAAGTCAAGAGCAAAGCTCAATGTAAACGTCAACGTCAAAGGTCAAGGTCAAGGTCAAAGCTCAAGGTCAAAGTCAATCTCAAAGCTCAAGGTCAGAGTCAAGGTCAAAGCTCAAACTCAAAGTCAAGGGCAAAGCTCATGGTAAAAGTGAAGGTCAAAGCTCAAGGTCAAAGTCAAACTCAAGCTCAAATTGATGGTGAAAGTCAAAGTCAATGCTCACGGTGAAATTGAACATTAAAGGCAAGGTCTAAACTCAACGTCAAAGTCAAGGGCAAAGCTCATGGTCAAAGTGAAGGTCAAAGCTAAAAATCAAAGTCAAAGTGAAGAATTAACTGGAGGGGGCGTGCAAATGCTCTTTGAGCTTTCACATTGTGATAACTCTAAAATGCCCTCGAGTGCTTCAAAGTGTGAAAGGACAAATTAGCAACATTTTGAGGGGATTCTAAAACTGGAGGAGTCATGTAAATGCTCTTTGAGCTTTCACATTGTGATAATTTTAAAGGCTCTCAAGCGCTGCAAGTCATAAAAATGACGAATTGGCAACATTTTGGGTGTTTTCAAACTGGAGGGTTGTGCAAATACTCTGTGAGCTTTCACATTATGATAACCCTCGAGCGCACCGAAGCATAAAATGGAAGAATTAGCAACATTAAGGGGTTTCAATAATTGGCGGTCTTTCCAAGAGCACGATAAACGAGGTTGTGACAATATTGCTTCTTTCCACACCACCCAGGAAGCAAAGAATATGGCACACTTTTTTTAACGTGGTTTCTAAAGTAGGTCTAATCCACATTACTCGGAGATCATTGTAATCTGGTATCGCGATCTCCCTAATCTAATTTTACTTTCATCCTTTGTTTCGTTTTCTATAATTTTTCTTTTAGGGTTAAAAAAGAAATGGGTGCAAATGCTTTAATTTAAAAGCTTCCACATTATAGGAATTAGCAATGGTTGTCATGGTCTGAGGTCAAGTAAGCATTCAAATTATATTTACGGTTATAGGCCTAATTAATAACAAAAAAAAATCTGGGATTCAAGTTTGATAATTTTAACGTGAGTACAGGGGCTGAACTGAGCTGCAATTTAAGAACGCCCATATATTTGGATCCTAAAAAAGAGTACGAAATTGCTCTAGTTTCCTTGGATACGTATTACAACATATTTAACGTCCGTGTTGACAACAATGAAATTTTTTACACCGTGAATGGTGGGACAAGCTGGATTAAAGTGTAAGTCATGCCGGGTGCTTCCGAAATTTACGATTTAAATAATTTCATTGATGCCGTAATACAGCAAAATGAACACAGAAAAGATGCCATTGCCATAAAACCAAACCACAACACTTTAAAAACTAACTTAATCATCGGTAATCCGACCTACGAAATGTCCTTCTCTGGGGATAACAGTTTAGGCCAAGTCTTGGGGTTCCTCCAGGGCACTTATACTAACTCTCAACAAGGGAAAAAAATCTGTCGAAATTTTGGGCTTCAATACGATTTTTGTTCACAACAATATAATTTGGTGCTCATACGTGAATGACGACACGCAACCTTGTATTTACGCTTTCTATCCGGGAATGCCCCTGGTTACAAGATGATAATCGCTCCTCCAAATTTGATTTACATGCCAGTTACTATCGATAAGATTAGAAACATACACATTTGGCTAACTTCTTAAGGTAATGAAATAATAAATTGTAATGGAGAAAAGCTCACGGTCCTTCTTCATCTCAAATCGAAAAAATAATTTTTACATAAAATCAAAAGGAATGTTGGTATTCGAAAGAAAAAAAATATTGGGAAAAGAATTCATCGGAGGCAATAATAAATTAATGCAAACAACCGAGCATTCATCACATTTTTAATTGCAGCTAGAAGAAGAGTTTATCTGAAGATTATGTGAATATGAACAAATGGTTACGACACGATTCCTCCATGGAGAGCTATTCTTTTCATGAATATAATCTGATAGTAGAAACTAACCTCATCAATGTCACAACGTTCGACAAGCAAAAACTCAGGCTTTTTAACTACATCAATGGTGGTGAACGTGGATTTGGGCTTCAGGCACTAGCATTACGATTCTTGTGAATTGCCCAGAGCACCAGCTTCACGTGGCGTGTACTCACTACCTCCGCGGTCGAAAAACCCAGGTGGGTCATTCTAGTTCTGCAGACTAACAGAAAAGATGCTCAAACTAAAAATCCTGCTTTGTTTGATAACTGTAGTCTTCAGGACGCTCACGTGACTTTAAATTCCGAGCGTTACCCCTTCCTGGATTTGAAAGTAAATTTTGCTGGTGGAGAACATTCCATCCAGTATAGAATGGCTCAGCATGTTAGGCGTGCTTTGTACGACGCTGGGGATCTGTGCATGGATTCAGTTCAGTTTAAAAAGGCTTATCCTTGGTTGGTTTTGGATTGCTCCAGTCGGAGAGACTTCAGTCTGGAATCATCAACATGAAAGTAAAGCTGAAATTTAATGCCGCTGAGCCTGCCAATATGACCTGCTACACGTTGTTGATTGGCGATAGGAAAATAAGATTGAAATTGGATAGAGGTAAAGTCGAAGTTATTTAATACTATAATATATAAAAGATATGATGATGTGATAGTTATATTAAATTAGCAGGGGTGAGATTCTTCCTCATTTAGGTGAACTACTTTTCTGAGACTTGCAAGCCGCTTAAAAATACATTTAAAACACTCCAAAACATACGCAATAATCTTCTTTCTTGATTTTGCTTGTTTTTCAATCATAACTCACCGCGTGAATTTGCCGTGGTTTAATATAGATTCACTTGATAAAGATACCCAATTTCCGGAAGGTTATCCGTATCAGCTGCTGTAGAAATACGCGTGCCAGGCTAAAGATGAAAAGTTTTTTCCCTCCAACTACTTTCAGTTTAATTTGTATGTGAATTGCAGTTTCATCCTCCGGATCCCAGTTACTTTGATAAAACTGAAATCCAATATGCAGTCCTTCTTCCAATTTTTCACTGCATTCATATTTTCTACATTCATACTCCAGTTTTAAAACTTCATAAAATACTAAACATTGCAGCTTTACACCTAGAAAAACACGCGGAAAACTCAACCCCCTCAAATAATAGTTGTCCGAGCAATAGTAATAATTAAAAGGATTGCCATTACCACAGTTGTAAAAGTCACCTTTTTTGAGCGGTGTGATGATGTAAAAACTGATTACTTTTAAATATTTTTCAATGACGTACTGCTTTACAGCATCATCGTCAAGAGATGTGGGTTAGTGTTGGTTTATAATTCGTTTATTGGTTGCATTAAAGTATCCTTTTTCATCATCGGGTAATGAGTTTATCTGTTGGCTTCTGATTTGATGTTGAAAATCGATTATCAGAGAATAATTTACAACATCTCCGGGATATAGACCCGGTTCTACATTGATTAGACGTTTGTACCTCGCATCATACACACCAAAGCTTAAATTAACACCCTGCTCATTGATGAAATGTTGAGCAAGCTTGTCGACATATTATTTGTTAGCAGCATCCTTAGACTGCGAGGGATAAATGAGATATTTAATGCGCTTATTTTTAGCTTCGAAATGACCGTTGCTATCTTCCTTCAATCCATCATCAGACTGAAATATTATCATTTTTGTTTTTAAGTCGTTTAACTGCGAGTAAGTTACCGCATCTTGGGGGTTTACACCTACGGTAAACTTAATTAAACGGTTGTTTCGCATATCGCAATCCATCTTTTGAATTGACGAATTCATTAGTAGCCACATCCGCCACTAGTTTTGAATCGATGTATTCTTTAGTGGCTACATCCAACATGGCTGCATTCAATACCAGTTTTGAATCGACATGCTCCTTCGGCTGCATCCCTATTTTGTGAGGGAGTTCTAACGATGTTACATCAGTTTCTAATTTATTAAACTGAGAATAAATTACGGCATCTTCGGGTTCTATGGCAGCTCCAACTCTAGTCAGGCATTTATTCTACATGTCATAATTATTATTCGAATCTAATATAAATCCTACCACAGGGTTCCTTTCACATCTCTTTTCTTTCACTTCAAAAACCAGCCAAATTTATTTACCAGCATTTTTTTTTTGTTGGTTCTTTTTTAATATCTTACATATAAATAAAAAGGAAGGGAAATAACAAATTAAGATAAATAAGAAATTCAAAATACCTCACCCTGCCTAGTACAAGCATCTCTTCAAATTGCTGAAAACAAATTCGCTAGACCATAAGACGCAGAAGGCAACCAAGTTAAAAAATGGAGTAAAGTACGTGTTGTCTCATTCCATAGAATTAAAGAATTTAAAGGGAGTTGGTTCTCCTATTTTGAACAAAGATTTAAGCACAAGGGTTGGATTTTCCAACAGATTCCAATACTCAAAGCGCATCGAAAAATCTTAGATGGTACATTTGCGAAAAATTAAAAGGCCAAAATGACGAGCTGAAACCTGTCTCTTTGACGATATTCAATTATCCCAATTACTTGCACCCGGTTTCGTCCTGCTACCCATTCTGCAAAAAGGTGAATAAATATACCAACACCGTGGATAAACCACTCAGCCTGAGAACGTGGGTGTACAATGATATCCACAAAACTAAAGGGAAACTTAACAAAAACGTTATAGAAAAACCGTGGTTTAACTTGCCTTCATGCAGAACATATAACCTTGTAGGAAGTTAGTGGTAAAACTCCATGTACGTCAGCAATGACACACCCAGCACAGTGAAACTTTGGTGCAACGTAGAATACGGAGTTGCTGAACCTAACATGACCAATGATAAGTTTTCTGATCGAGACTTCATGAGTTTGGTTTCTAAATAAATTAAAGAAAAACAATGGAAATTGTAAAGTACGATTTTTTTTCGCTCTCCGTAAGAACTATAAAATCAACCATTTTTACCCTCGAACATTAGATGCCTGATTATAGGTCCTGCAAATTGTAGGAAAATGAACTTACTGTTTAATTTTATTTGCAACGAGGGCTGGTTGGATTATGGCAGTTTACATCCCTATAGCAAAACTCTGTGTCAGCCAAAATATCAATCTTTACAGTCTGTATTTGCAGAAATTGCGGCAGTGGTGGGGTAAGAGATAGCGAGTTTTCACGACTCTCAAATCGATTTGATCCCTCCCGAAGAATTGAATCGCATGTTTCGTAATCTTATCGTTTTTGGTGATTTTTTTTGGACAAACAAAATAACATCGAGCATTACTTCGCTCAAGGGTGTCATTCTAACGCTGATGCTTTTAATCGCAGTCAGTTCTTCATGAGAATTTCTAAGCAAGTGATTAGAGATAACGACAATTTATTAGTCGTATTTTCCATGGACGAATTAACCCTAAACAACTGTACGAAAATCACGTCAGTCCTGACATGGAATTTCCGGAGTTTAAAATGTTGTGTAAACATTTTGAGAAAATCAATCTGGATTTTTATCGATCGACAGTACATTAAATGATGGACATTATAAACGTTTGTGTTCGTTTGTAAATAAAAGAAGCCAAACGATAAAAGAACATGGAAACGAAATGTGAAATCGTAAAACTAAAAGAACGTTTAAAGAAAAACAAATTGGATCAACGTTTAGACGAGCGAGTGCAAGATGAATCTTTACAAGAGTTTTTTAAACCCGTTGTTAGTACGTTGAAACTGGCCCTCGCGAAACCAAAAGTAGTTGTTGGCTTTCCAACTATAAAACGAGCGAAGCATATACGAATTATTACTCCTGTAAAAACTTATAAATCTGAGGAGGAGGATGATGATGAGGAAGGGTGGGAAAATGAGGGAAAAATGCACGATATGGAAAAGTTTGAATTGCTTACACCTCCCATTTTTATTGACCATTTTGACGCCGACAGTGGGAGATCTGTATCCTCCCATTTCTCCCAATGTATCCGAGTACGAGACTCCGGCTCCGGCTATGCAAACCGAATATGCGTCTACCAGTACATAACTGAAAGTCACTCCTGTGCTTCAACAACCGTGTTTCAACACCTCTAGAATTTCCAAATTTTCCCACCCTCAGATCCTTGGCTAGTCTGATACCGGTACAAGTCATAGAGCAAACGGCGAAATTTTCCCTGCTTAAATTATTGGAAAATCCCAGAGATTCCGACCGAGTCTTCAGACTGCAATATGACGTGAAAACCAGAGAACTGAACATGGTGAATAAACCCGTAAAAATATTCGAAAATGACATAATTGTTGGCGGTAAACATTACCGGGACGACGACCCCTTAGAGTTTGCTGGTTTTTAATGACCTAAAAGAAACTTCGTATCCTCCCGATGCCAAGGCATTTTACGCGTCTCTTTTGAAAAAATACGAATGCCATCTATCAAAACAACGATCCAGGTACTCGAAAAACCAAGTTTAATCGTGGTGCCAGGTACACGTCGATAATAGCACCTATTTAAAGGATATAAAAATGAAGAAAAAGGGGACCAGCTTGGTAAAAAAAAACCGGTAATGCTAGAACGGTGGATTACAAGTAGTATGACGATCCTAATGACCTTGTCAGGAGATTGATGCTTTTGTATGGATTCACCCAAGTGGGGAACAATGGTCACAGGAACCAGATCATAGAAATTTTATGAGAATTGGAGCGACTAGGGGTCGACACCACTCATGAAAAAATATTGCTTATCAAAATTTAGGTTTAGGTTTAAAAAAAATTATATATAAAACAAAGACCCATGGAAACAAAAAAATATCAACATGAGGTATGAGTCAAATGTAAACGTCACACTTCTAATGGACCCGAGCCATCCGTTATTATAATGGCAAAAAATAACCGTCACATGGAAGATGTATTTTGCTTGGCGTGCGGGACGAAACTCCTTTTTCAAGTCTGGGAAAGGAATCGTAAACATAATCATAGATAACCTACCAATCGAAATGCATTTGCTAAGCTACCAATACTGAGGCCCAGATACCAAACTCGAAAAAAGATTGGCTCAAGGAGATACGGAATTTAACAAACTAAACGAAGCGTGCAAAGAACACGGTATCGCTTACTCCAAGAGCTTCGACTTGAAAGATTGGCACGGTGCTGATGAAGCCCTACTTTTCAAAACTCAAAGAGTGAGTGTTGATCCTTCACTGGCGTAGAGGGAAAAACTTGCTGCTTCGATCGTTAAGAAAATCAGGAAAACAAACTAAATTTCAGAATTGGAAATTAAGAAAAAATGGATCAACTCGTAAAAAAACTTCACAAACCAACCCGAAAAATTTTCCGAGACGGAAAATTATTGTACTGACCCTGAACGATCTATGGTAGGCTGACTTGGTTGAAATGATACCTTATGCTAACCAAAATAAAGGGTTTAACTATCTACCAACCTGCATAACGTCATGTCCAAGTTCGATTAGGTCATTTCCCTTACATCTAAATCCGGCCTAGACATTACTGAAGCTTTCAAGAAAATATTCGCTGGATCAACACCCTCTAAAAATTTACAAGTCGATTTGGGTAGCGAGTTCTACATTAAACACTATAAAGCCCTACTTAAGCACCCCAACATCAATATTTATGCTACATACTCTGAGAAGAAAGGGAGCATGGTAGAATGTTTCTACAAAATGCTGAAAACTCAAATGTGGAAAAGATTCACAAGGCAGGGTACTCACAGGGGATGCACATTATCGACGAGTTAGTTTCCTCTTACAACAACACGGTTCATTGCACCATAAAACGTAAACCGAGCAAAATAACCAAGCGTTACGAACCTTTGTTGAGACGAGCTAGTACTACATGGTTGTTGTTGAACCCCAAAATTCGCTATAGGAAATAAAGTCAGGATTTCTAAAGTTTAGAAAATTTTCGATAAAGGGTATTTGCAAAATTTTACTAACAAAGTTTTCTTGTCCGTAAAGGGCAAAAAAAACCCAACTGGTTACTTACATTCCAAAAGACGAGTCGGGTGAACCGGTGCTCGGAGGATTTTATGAACCGGAACTTCAATAAAATCTAGTTCCTAATTTTTTTAATAGAACAAGCATTACGTAAGAAGAAAGTAAAGGATGGGGAAATGCTTTACTTTGTTAAATGGAAGGAAGTATACCACAGTAGGACACATAACAGTAGTAGTTTTAAATAAATATGTCCTTCCTTTTTTCCATGAAAAATTTTTTCAATACAGTAAAAAATGTAAAATAAAAATTTATTTTCTTCCCTTCCTCATTTTTTTCATTCCCTTCCTCAATTTTTTCTTCATTATTAAAAAAGGATAAATATTTTATAATTTCAGAATGGATAAAGAAAACTTTCACATGAATGTACTGCACGAGCATTTTCCCACCACGAGCTGAGCTGTGGGAACACCTATAGTTTCATCACTCATTTGATGCGGAAGAATGTACTCGCTTCCATGACAATCTACGTGACTTTCTCAAGAGTCAATCATTCCCATATCGAGATGTCTATAGTGGAGTCATGCGTCATTGGTGATCCAATTCAATTCCTCCTATCTACACGAGTGGCAATACAAGTGATGCTAGAAGTTTGTTTACGCCAGCTTGTAAACTGCAAAGCCCAGATCAGCTTGGGCATAGAGTTTGCTAGGGACAGGGCATTCATTCAAGCGGGATTCTGGTCGAGATATTCTGAAATACATAATCCCAACGACATTCCCATTCTGCTGGACGAGGTCTTTGCAAAAATGCAAGAATCCATCGATGCTTTCACCGGGTGTGGCAGCTGTTGGGTTATATCTCGCATCCATTACCTGCTAATCAGAGATCGAGGTATAAGCCACCGCGTGCATCATCATACATCCCTCTTTCAAACCACTCTCTAGCAAGGATAAAGCAGTAGTAAACGTTCGAAATTTACACTATCAGAAATGCTTTCTGTATTGCGTACTGGCCGCAGCTTTGCAGTTGGACAACATTGACTCAAAAGATTACCACGACTTTGAAGATATTCTCGATATCTCCACGCTGTCCTACCCTACTAACATCACCGAAATCAACAGGTATGAAAAGACGAACGATCTATTGATCAACATCATCAGTTATAGCCCTGCAGAGGAATTACACCTGCTTCGTGTCTCTAAAAACTTAGACGGACTACCAATCGACCTTCTCTATCTGTATGATGACGACGATGATGATTCAGAAACCCATTGCTGCACCATTACTGACGCAGCTGCCTTCCTACGCTATCCAGGTTCAGGCTCCAACTCCAAATTCTATTGTAGGAACTGTTTTGCCGGTTTCGGAAGAGATGGATGCTCCTGGCCAATAAAAAAGAATGCGTCAAAATCAACCACGTACAAGCTCTTAGTTTCAAGAAGCCAGGAGAAAACTTTCTCGCATTCAAGCACTTTAGCCATCAAAACCCCTTCCCCACATCATATACACCGATTTTGAATGCGTCCTTTGCCCCATCCAAACCAGTCAACCCGATGTTTCGACAAGTTCAACCACCGAAATCCATCCACACCT
This sequence comes from Lithobius niger, assembly GCA_023313725.1. Classification (NCBI taxonomy): domain Eukaryota; kingdom Metazoa; phylum Arthropoda; class Chilopoda; order Lithobiomorpha; family Lithobiidae; genus Lithobius; species Lithobius niger. The sequence goes on from JAHWFP010221532.1 coordinate 33,199, forward strand.
TCCTTGCAGTTTCAGCTACGTCCTAGAGGGGCATGACGGGAATATAATACGTCACAAGTACCACTTGGGATACGACGCGGTCGACATATTTGATAAATGTATGAAAGGAGAAGGTCGATATTACGTGAACCTACTAAAAAATGCAAACCCCCCCTACCTCACCCCATCTGAAGAAACAGACTTTAAGAATGCCTCTGTTTGTCATTATTGATCGAAAGCCATCAGAAAGTGTTACCAGAAGACAAATATCGACGGGGAATGCAAAGTACGGCTCATCGACAGTAAAGTGTGGGATCATTGCCAAATCAGTGGGTAAAACAGAGGAGCTGCTCATCCAAATTGCAACCTAACTGCTCTAGAACGAAAAACCATTCCCGTCGTGTTCTACAGTCTGGAGGGGCATGACATGCACCTTCTGGCACCCGCAGTTCACAAGTTTCTGGGAAAAGTAGATGTTATCGCTTGCAACACCGAGAGGTTTCAGACCATAACGATTAAGGATCAAGTGGGCAAGATAAACCTTGGTTTATAGATAGTGTCAACTTCTTAAACACTTCTCTGGATGCTCTAATAAAGAACCACTAGAACGACAATAGTGGCTTCCCCATACTCGAGGAAGCATTAGACTGGATTGAAATCGGCATGGTTTTCGGAAGAAACAAGCTGGGTAAAGCCTCTGAGTGTCTTATCAGAAGATCTACTGATAAGACACTCGTTCTACTCCTGGTTGGAAGACGGGATGTTGGCGGGAGACGAGTACGTGTGGGCGCTAAACATCTGGCTGAGGATGAATTCGAAGGTATTCCGTAACTACCACGAGATATACCAAATGACTGACGTTTTCCTGCTCACCGACGTCTTTCAAGATTTCCGAAAATTGTTCCCCGAAAACAACAAGCTGAACCCCAGCTATTAAATCTCCACTCCAGGATTCAGCTAGGCACCACTCCTTAGGATGCAGAAACCCGAATTAGGGCTACTCACGCATGTCGGGAAGCACAATTTCATATTTTCCGGCACCACAGGTGGAGTTTTCTTTATTGGAAAGAGGCATTCGAAAGCCAATAACAAATACCTTCCTCTTTACGTTGACCTTGACTTTGACCTTCAATAATTTGACCTTGAGCTTTGACTTTGACTTTGACTTTGTGTTTCGGCCTTGAGGTTTTTGACCTTGACTGACCTTGAGGTTTGACCTTGAGGTTTGACCTTGGACTTTGACTTTGACCCAGATGGACCTTCACCAGGTGTCCTGGTGCCTCCATCTCGGAAAATGGTCGCACTTAAAGTATGCAAAAAGGTAACATAATGCACTTTCCTCCTCCTCCAGATTGACGAAAACTCAAAAGTGGGGGATGACCTTGACACGGTTTGACATTGTTCCAGTTTCACCTTGGGGGTGGATGGGGTGTACTCATATCGTATTTTACCACTACTACTTCCACGTATTTATCTTTTTTCAAAAGCATCATTCATTGTTGTGACGTTACCCAAACATACTTACTGAATATTACTTGCATGGTGCAAGATTGTGAATCAAAAGGATATCGTTTGAAAGAAAATGTGCAGAGGAAGTCATGTGCTTTTCTGGAAAAAAAAATGACAGTCAGAGTAACGAACGCCAATTTAATTTTGGAAATTTTGCAACAGTTTTTGTGTGTGTCATTGAATAATATATGGAATGCGACATACGGGGAAGTTCAGTGGGCTTATATAGCTTAGAATTAATGGTGTGCTTAGATCCAAGAATTAAACTAAATACCAACAGGTAGATGGGCCAGTGATGTTATATTTTATAGTGATTCTATAGTGGTTTACAGCTATAGTGGTTTATATTTGGCTTGGCTCACCTGGCTATAACTGAAAATGACCAAAGATCTAACTTATTTCACTTGAGTTAACAAAAAATTCCATTATAGGTTGCATACTACATTGGACAAGGCTGTGCAATGTTCTAGCAAGGTTTAAGCCCAAATGCAAGGTTTAAAGGCAACATAAATTGCGCAATAAAAGCAAAATACAAATCAGGACATCCTAACATTCCTGTGTATCATAGCATGGTCGAACAATCAACCAGAGCAACCAAACAATTGAATATAATGATGTTACATTGTGTTTTAAAATAATCGAGTTAAAAGGGTTAAAATGGAATTTAATGAAATTCGTATTGTAATTGGAAAAGTAGGTGATAACATCGCTATCATCAGTAAGGATAGCACAGTGGGACTTGGAAGATATCAACGGGGTCGGGTGTCACACTTTTACGTAGTGCATCTTTGATCTCCACGACTTCCCAGGGCCAATTATTTTACAAGCTAAAGCCTGAGCAGGTCTTAAACCAATAACTTGGCAGATGGCAGAAGGATATAAATAAAGCTCCACCTAGTTCTGTTAATACAGCAGTAACCCACCATGTTTGCTAACATTTTATGCTACACAAGAGTTAAGTTTTGGGCATCACTGTAGATTATCTGTATTTGCTTGACGTCGATAGTTAACGCATATAGCAGAGTTGTAATCTGCAAAGCTTCATAAATCACACTTGCTCATGTTTATGACCGTAAAGATAAAATCCCGCCCGTAAATGGTTTTCTCATATTTTAAATTGCCTTGACTAGATGCTGCAACCTTTTATCAAAAACTCGCTTATGGTCTCACGAATTTAGGAATTTTGCATTTCTTTTTATGTTTATGGGAGGAAAACATTGACTGCCGGTGTTTGCTTGCTTTTCACTTTTTGAACTCTTCATGTTTTCATGTTGAAAACAGATCATAACTTATGTAAAGTGTACAAACTTAAGACTTATGAATTAAGCTCAATATGGTCTGAATCTAGCCTACCAACACGTAACAAAGAGGAAGATGTTGCAACATGGCAATGTTTATTATCTTTTATAGTGGGCAAGCTTACCTGTTAGCTAGCAAGACTGGTCTGGTAATTTAATAACCAGCCATTCATAACTCTCCTTAGTCACAATACTTAATCAACAGCGAATAAATTACGTCATTATTAAAATATTAATCAATACTGCTGATTTCAATACATAGTAAAAAAAAGTGTACAAGAATTTCATTGCATTTAACATTGAAACTGGCTTAAAGGCAAACCGATGTGAGCATGTAAACCCCCCATTTTCTTTGTTTTAATTAAATATAATCATTTTAGGCTGAGGAATTTCTCCCGCCGTGTCAGAACAATTTTTTAGATTTGGCAACAGGCCTAATTCGTTAAGCCTTACTGATTTGAAACTTAAACATCCCTAAGCTCGCCTGGGCATTTCTTATATGAACTTCATGTAAAGAATGAAAATGACATAATTTGTTCAGTGTTGAAAAATAAGCATTGTAACCAAACACAATTATAAATGGAAGGTTTTCAACTTAACATAACATGCTCAGATCTTAAATGCTGGCTTGCAGATAAGATTAGCGACTACAAAACACTGATACAAATTTCCCACACGAGAATGAAAATAATGTCTCTTGTCGTCTGCACGATAATTTCTACTACCTGTAAATTTAATTGTATTTAGTTCCTGAGTCCTGAACTCTTAATCTTCTTCTCTGACCTGTTCAAAGATGGACTAAAAGGCTCCACCATACTAGTTTACCTATCAGCAATAAACTCAGTCTTCAAAGCCGCAGGAAACATACATCTCCTTGACTACTTTCGCATCTCCACTCTACTGAAATCCTTTGAAGTCGAACGCTCTCAATCCATAAAACACTCCCACAATGGGATCTCCTATCGTTTTGGAATCATTAATGAAAGAACCTTATGAACCCATTCAAACCTGCCATATTAGTCACTTGGCAAGGAAAACAGTCTTTCTGACTTCAATAGCCGCAAGCTTTCGCAGCAGTGAAATACAAGCACTTTCAAATGACCCAGCTTACTGCTTCTTCATCGGCAACTGCAAATTCATCCATCTGAGGCCTCGTCCTGACTTCCATGCCAAGAAATAAACACACTCTGAGCCATCAAAATCAATTATCATTCCAGCACTCACTAACAATATTTGTGATGAACCCAATAGAACACTATGCCCCATTCGGGCCCTACGCTACTACATCAAGTGTACAGCTGACCCGAATGCAGAAGAGACTGACTCCAACTCTTCCTCCCTTTCACCAAGGGCACAAACGTCACCACAGCCGCTATTTTAGCAAACTGGATCAAAAGAGTTATCCACAGGGCATATGAAGACCAGAACATCAGCTGCACCGACGAGAACATCAAGGTCACTGCACACGAACTCGGGGCACTCTCAACCTCGTGGGCGTTTCACAACCACGTCTCCCTCGCCGAAACCCCCCAAGCTGCATCATGGAGAAGCCAAACTGTCTTTACAAGTCAATACTTCAGGGACATGACAAGAAAGGAAGATGGTCTACATCGGCTGGGTTCCATCGTGACAGCCAGATGTGTCGTCCAACCCACCTTAAGCACTTAATACAGAAATGATGACCTCCAGAAGACGGAAGCAAGACCTCCCGGATGAAGACTTCCAGAAGACGGAAGCAAGACCTCACTCTAACAATACGGCCCTTTTCAGGGCAACCACATCCCATGAAAGAGATCCAAAATTTATTTTTAGCAATAAAGTGGGAAGTTTTGTTAAACTTTTTTAGGGAGCTAGTCCGCAACCCGTGGTAACTCGTCAAGATGGTGCCCGCCACTTATACTGACGAGGTCATTACTGTATATGCAATTAAATTTACAGGTAGTAGAAATTTTCGTGCCGACGAATAGAAACCTAAATTTTTCTGGCGTCAAAATTGGTTTCGATCGTCTTGTCGAAAATGTATACTACCTGTAAATATCCACCCTACCACCCCTCTTGAGCCACCATCGTGGTTGACATATCGAGAGGAAAAGAGATGGCCATCAGGCTGGGCCGTCTGCTTTTATAGAAGGGCTGCGCATGACGCATGCGCGGTAGGGTTACACACTGGCCGTATCTAGAGAGCGAAAAACGTCAAGACATTAAAGTGCACCCAGGAACTGAATGCGATTAAATTTACAGGTAGAATAGATTCTCGATAAGACGATAGAAATCATTTTGATGCTGAAAAAATGTAGGTTTTGCTCTAAAGCAAGTTCCGGGAAGAAAACTAAAGCCATAGTCTCCAAATCAAGGAACACAAGATCAAATCGAATCTCTGACCCATGTACACATGAAACTATAAAAAGAGATCCCTCGAAATTCATACTGGTACTAAAAGAATAAACAGATACAAAGAAATGGATACATATTTACCCTTGCTAATAATTTTAGCTAAAGTTCTGTATGAGGGCATGAATATATTGTTTATTTATCATATACTCCAAGCAAATGAGATGAGGCAAAAAGTTACAATGCTGAAGGCCTCATTGTAAAATTCCGTAACAAAAGGCCCACACAAGGTGAACGCATACTAAAGCAGGGTGAAACCTTCTCTTAGGTACTCGATGGCCTGCGCAAGATCTCCAGGAAAGGGCCTACTAAACCTAAAAACACCAGATTTCCTTACACACAACATAATTATGCATGCGAATGCCTGGCTGCTGGATCCAGCCGAGATAGTCTGCACTCCTTCTACTGGTATCATAAAGCGCGACATACATACAGAGACAAATCAATTTGCTTCTTTGCCTCCAAAGTAGAAGTTAAATGCATGCTCTGTAACAATAAACCACAAGGGGAAAAGTTAACGAAGCAGACAGCCAGCAATAAACGCTGTCCATGTGAAGTTCTGTCTAGAGAAAGAAACAATATTGACCACAGAAAAAAAGAAAAGACTATTTCTTGAGAAACAGTTGAGTAATTTAAACCCCTCCTTCCCAAAAACATCGAAGTGTACTTGCGTTCAAGCCTACTACAGTTATTATAAAAGGAAGGTGTAAACGACAAATTTTTGTAATATCTTTAAACCCATACCATTTAAACTATTTTTAGTATCTTCAGTTAGGTGCTCCGAAGTGGCTGTCTTGATTTAAACATTTAACATAGTTAATTAATGACGAACTCGAGAGTTTATTGGTAATTGACACGTCAGATAAATCTCTGTGTATGCATAACAGTTTGATAAAGAAGGCTTCCGTGAGTGTTGTGGCATGACTTACAATTACCCAGGTACCATGAGACGCGTGTTCATTTTTTGTGTGCACCAACTCCTTAGCACCAACGTCTGTCACCACCTAATGTATACGCCAAAAAAGCCTAGTAAGTAAACAATAGTTTTACCTGTACTCCAAAGTCATTCTTTGAACCCATGGAAATAGCTTTTGGCTCGACATCCGAGGATCAAACACCTTGGTATCTGTTCCCTTGACGTTCCCAAATTTCATGTCAGGAAACCACAAGTTCTTGTTACTTTGTATTTTAAACATATTTCCCAAGGGAATTTCACTAGCAAGGCCCTCATTTCTCTCTCCAGGGTGTTTAATTCTAGTGTCTTCCCAGGTGACGTTTACTTTCACGTCCGTAGTAAAGTCCTAAAAATAAAACGCTAGTATTTATAATTTTTTACGTCTAAAGCCTCGTTTAGAGGAAACAAAAAATTGTAAATAATTGTTAGGTCTGTTAAACATGACACTTCGATAGAACCTCAGTCTTTGTTACTGTTTAAATCTTTATGTAAGGGTGACTGCATTTCAAGTAATAGGCTGAAAATATGACAAAGTGTTGGAAAAACACGAATTAATCCGAACGTTGTTTGATCCTGTTTGTATCATCCGACATTGCTTTTAATGCCAACTAAATGAACCCCACCACCAAAGAAACAATCCATCAGTAACAACACATCAACAATACATGACATCATTGTTTGCCGACCAAATGTTTTTCGTTGAAGCCTTGAAATGTTCAGAAAAGTCTGGCGGCAAGATGAGACTCAACAATGCGAACCAACTAACCAATTACGTAATAAGGAGCAAGGCAGTAACTTGCTGCTTTCAGTACAGATCAGTAAACAAACGTAATATTATACACATGATAATGACCGAATACTGAGGGCCTTCGTACAACAATGGACATGGGGACGTTAATGCCCACAGACTATCGTTGTGCGAATGTCTGAGGTGGTACGCTGCATGGGATACCTTGTGGGACAGACAAGACAGAAATAAGTTGCGAGCTATAAAAGGCTCTGTCCAGGTTTGGCACTCATCTTGTCACTGCAATTGCAGAGAAGAGGTTGTGTTGGCCCGTTTACACATTGGTCACACGAACCTAACATATTGTTTCCTTTTGTGGGGCGAATTCACTCCAGAATGGCATTTTTGTCACTCCTGAATGGCATTTTTGTCTCTCCTGAGTGACATTTTACGGTCCATCAAGTGCTTGTGGAATGTTGCCATGTTGATGGTGTTTGTCAATCCTCCACGACATTTAGTGCATCAATTGGTCAAAGAGTCAGACCACTGTACTGTGACTTAGGTTGGCACTAATGACCTAGCTGTCGACAGACCATTAAGCCTCAACCCCCTTTTAAGATTTTGGTCATTATCCGACTTAATGCCCGTTTGAGTAACAATAAACATTGTGTGCGACAATGACACGCAGTTAAACTGTAACAGTACAGTTGCATGCGTACAGTAAACCATCACCGTAAGACGTTCTTTCATTCTGGATTAGTGAGGGGGCTATTCCACAAATTTCGTTTCCCTTGAACGGTGGAGGGGCAGGTATTCATTTCCATTGTGGGCCGAAGGAGCATCGAGCAACAGTGCTTAAACAACATCAGCTTAAACACCATCCCAAGAAGTCTACAGTTGATAAATGGCACAGGTGGGAAATCAAGCTATTGCCACAAGTTAACAGTTATGCACACACCACCACTTTGCAGTAGTAGGCTATCTGAAATATTATTCAAAAGTACATGTTATTGACTGGCAGTGGCGTAAATTATGGGGGGGGGGGGATTGAGGCTTAATGGCGCGTCGACAACTTGGTCATTAGCGCCAACCTCAGTCACAGTGGTCCGGGTTGCCACTGCACCACACATTACAGAGATGTTATTCAAACCCCTAACCTAAATCTTGTCATACATCTGCACCTCCTGCAAAAATTGAAAAACACCGGACAGGAGGACAGACTTATCGCCCAACTGACGCGCAATGTCATGCGGAAGATGGAAACGACGACGAACACCATCAAGATGGCGACAATCAACAAGTAAGTGCCGGACCGTAAGTGGCCGTCGACACCAAGAACATGGGGGAGGCGGGTGGGAATGTGCTCCGTCAAGAACGTGGTGAGGGGGGATAATAAACTAGAACTAAATTAATTACCTGTAATTTACCCTTTAATGGAAGTAACCAGTAAGCACGCAATATACCTTTTAATAAAAAGTATGAGATGGTAACCGTAATGATTTATAAAGCTGCTAAAATGTGCGGGCTTTCATGAATGCAAGTGCCCACGGTTTTTTCCGACTTAACATGAAAGTGTGGGTGACAACATTGCGTTTTTTCATTGTTGCGAAATTGCTGTATCCGGGCTGGATATCACTCAAAAGGATATTAAAGAATGTTATTTTATCATATATTTTATAATGGAGTATGTCATTGAGCTTATATAGCTAAACGGTTAAAGTCTTACAAGCTAATCGTCCTGACGTCATCAATTTCCATGCAACCGGAAAAAAATTGTTATTAAATTCATATAAATGGCACATACTATTGGGCAGGTATAACCTATAGTTCATACGTAACATAATAGTTTTTTGGGTTTACTGTAACAGTACAATGTTAATAAACCCATATAGTCAATAAATTTGTTTTTATTTTGTTAAAAAAAGAAGAACCACAACCTTCTTTATCAACTAACGAGTACAAAGTTACTGCATTTATTCTAAGAACTTATGTATATTTTGACAATGAATCCTACGTCAAATAGACTGAGGGAGCGAAGCGAGAGAAAATCAACGTTTGTTTAGCCTTAGCAATTGGTTTGTTCATCGTTCGTTTACGGACTGCAGTCTTAGATAAATGTATGCGTGCCCTGGAGTACTTGTCATCATAGAACCCTCGGAACACCTTGACAGAGCAAATCCAAGCCCTGCTTTTCCCCGGTCAGCAAAAGTGAGATTTTCTGCTGGATCTCGGGCCATGTTGGTATACCTAGTAATGAATACGTTAATGCAGCTGCAAAAGGGGCCCTTTCTTATCCTCTCGAAAGAGATCTCATTCGTGTTCCTTTGATGCATTTCCAGCTCTTCGTCTGGGGGTTGCATGCTGCTTGGCAAGCCTTGTGGCACAAACAAGACGGCAATAAGTTGTGTGCTATAAAAGTGGGATATAAAATTCCAGGTTTGGCACTCTGCTTGTTGCTGCAGTCACCGTGGAGAGGGAGATGAGGTTTAATGGCACGTCGACAGCTGGGTCATTAGTGCCAATCTCAGTCACAGTGCAGTAGCTCGGGTCGCCACTGTGCCAAACATTACAGAGATGTTAATCAAACCCCAAATCTAGATCTTATCGTATATCTGTGCTTCCTGCAAAAATTGAAAACCCTGGTCAGGAGAACAGAATCATCACCCAACTGACACGCAATGTCTTGCAGAAGGAGGAAACGGTGACGAACACCATCAAGACGGTGACAATCAACCAGAACATCACGGACCGTGATTGATCAGTAACACCAATGACATTTAGGAGGGATAACCCCTTCAATAGGCAGCAGTGCGTATTGGTCACCAAGAAGAGGTGATGTTGGGCCGTTTACACATTGGTCACACCAACCGATCAGATTGTTTCTTTTGAGGGGCATTCCCTCCTGATGTCATTATTTTCACTGGTTCTTATGCTCCATCATGTGCTAATAGAATTCAACATCTTGATGGTGTTCGTCACCATTTTCGTCTACTACGATACTTAGCATATGAATTGGGCTAGAGTCTCAGATTGTCTTTAAACACTAAAATGGTAATGTTAATATTTGATCATAACCAACAATCCTTCCTTTAAGGCAGGGCGCTATCTAGAACGTAAGACGTAACAAATTAGTTCAGTAGTTATGGCTTTTTCCACGCTGGGGCTTGATAAATAAACCTACGATGCCATGTTTCCTTCCATTATGAGTACAAAAACACTTAAATAACACACTCGTATGAATTTTACAGTAACTGTGTAAAGTCTACAAGTGCTATATCCGCTTGTTTTTGCACTCGTAGTGCAAGGAAATGTGGCGTCATACAGTCAGTTTCCTGCAAACATAACGTGGAATAAACTGTAGAGGGTTACTATTAGAAACGGGAAACAAATTGACAATTCCTTTAAATGTCAGATACTCAAAGCACCTGCTGTCATGCAATAAGCTATACTGAAAAATTAAGCACTAAGCGAGTCAGTATAATTTACCACCATGTGAGAGAACGGACCGAAGACAAAAGCGTTTAACTCGGTTTTGTTTCAACTAAAGTAAATTTAGTAGGTTTATTTACCAATTTGTTACGACTTACGTTCTACGTAGATTCCTGCCTTAAGGGAAGGATTGTTGGTTATGATCAAATATGAACATCACCATTTTTAGTGTTTAAAAACAATTTGTAACTTCAAGTGCACGGAAGTTGCTTCATTTATAGCACATGAGCAGAAGCTAACTTTGCTTGTTATAACTATCGAGAAGTTTCCAGTACGAGAACGAGAAGACTCAGAAGTGGTTTCCTTTAGAAACCTTTGGCATAAAACGAGGAAGCTGGCCCATGACCTTCACTTCTGCTGGTTGGGAATAAGGCTATGCATCAAATCTTCAGAAATACTTGATTTAATAAACGTAAATTTAAATTAAATTCACTCTAAAATATAACTCATTAAATATTTTAATGTCAGCGTTAAATTAAAAAAAAAAAAGGTCAGTTATTTGTTTCAGTTTTAAATACCTTTGACAGCACCTAATTTTTTGGCCCATTAAATACGGGAATTACTGATCTGAAAATTATTCGTAATATCAACATTTGATTGAAGATTTTCTAGAATATTAATCAGAAATTAAAGTGCAACAATTAAAATACTGCACACCTGAAACCACGTGAACTTAACGAAAAATTCAACGAGTTTTTATTTTTTTTTACTGATTTCTCATTTTTTCCAATATATGTTAGCACAACTCAATTTCTCTAAGGGAGAACGTTGAAAAAAATAGACTAAAACTCGAAGCATATTTCATTTCTGCCAATAAACACAGAATTATGAGTACCACAAAATGGCCCCATTGTGGACAAATGGGCTAAACTTTTTTAATCTTCGCCCATGAACATTACACGATTCGACATTCTGTGACATCACTTTACAAGACGGATGATCAGTGAATAAACTGATGTGGGACATCTCCTTCTTTAGCAATTTAATATTTTAAGCCTGTAAGTAAAACGGTTGTAGTTTAGTTTTTTATTGGGTAGATTCATATTCATTGTTACTGTATCTTTAGGTAACCAATGCATAAACTTTTTTGGGGTCGAAAATTAAAGTTCTTAATATGTATGGCTGCTTGTAAGTTTTGGCATTCAGGTGGCACGATACTAAAAAACACTCATTGAGCTGCAAACTGATTTGTTCAATAGTAATTTCACTCTTCTAGCCTCGGTTAACAATACTTAACGACTTACACTGTGCCAGGCAACAATTTTAGCATATCAACAAAAATAATTCCAATGTTTCTGCATCGAACTTGGCGACGTGCCATAGCCAAACTTAGTACTACCTGACAAAAATCACCAAATTAGTTAGTTCAATTTGTTGGATCCACTGAAAATATAGACAGATAGGTTATAAGAGCTACTCATTCTTTACTATTTTTTCTGCGTGAAAAACAAGCGAGCAAAGACCCTAAAAAAATACCGAACAATTGTGCGAGGCGTTTTATTCAGCTTGGAAATGAGTGGTTGAGAAATTTATCAAAACTTAAACTACGCTCGAGTGGTATACGAAATTAGAATAAACCGTCTCTCTTAAAAATCAACGTAAAATAAGAAGTTCAATTTGCATAATACTGCCTATTTGTACTGCAGTGGTCTATCGCTTGAATCCATAAATTTTTGTTTGAACAACAAAAGTCTACAAACTCTCGTTGCTTTCACTCGTTTTTTTCTATATGTCGAATCCATATTGAGATGTGTAATGTGTCTGCAATGTTTGCAATGTTTCTGCAATGTGTCTGCCATAGCTCGTATTTTGAATAGGGCAGAACAAGCAGAACACTAAAGAAACCATATCAGGGTTCGCCCAAAACCAAGAAAGTTAGGACAATGAAGATTGTTACTTTTTAACAAAGAAACATAGCACACTAATATAACCATAACTAATAGTAATAATAAAGTTACCTCATTTGTTTGGAATTTATTATTGCTCACATGCAGGATTCATAGGCCAACATATTGCAGCCCAGACAAAGACACTTTGTTTGAGAAATGAGGAATCGTCAACTGTTGTTTATAGCCTGTGTGCACTGATCACAATGTGCTTTCTATACATGAAAACGGTTGTATATGATAGCAGAAATAATCAAAATGTGTATGAATGATGCATGCATATGGTATGCGTGGTGTACTAGCCAATGATTTCTGTAAGTACAGTCCTTTACACGTTCTTAATCATCCTGCATGTTTGAATTAGTTTCAAGGACACGCAAAAATTATAACTAGACGTGGGATTCTGGAGTAGAAGTGTGGACCATGTAAAGATTTTGCTACAATTCAACTATGGCAGGCTGTATTATTGGCTGTTTGGAAAATGGTCCCAAAATTAATATTCTGGCATATAAATTCTAAACTATAGAACGTATGTTCAACGGCAGTCAGAATAGTTTGTTAACACTTATGGTAAAATTAACAAACTGTAGGGTACACTACCAGAATCTTTAGGCTACAAAACCAGAAACATTACCAAAATTCTGGTCTGGTACTTACCAAATTTTTCACATCTATCCGTATGATGAATAATGGCTCAATTATTATCTTGACCCAGGGAATATTTCTTTTAGCTGTCATTAAAATAAGAAAAAAAAACGTTAAATGGTATCCTTCGTTTTTTAATGTGTGCAACATAAAGCTATAAACGATAAGCCAAAGAAACTTGTCATGAATAGACAAAGAAGCTTAATCCGAATCTCGGTTATAAACAGACTTTTTTTTACAAGCAAAATATTTGTGTTCGAGATGATGAGCAATTTTTCTAGCCTTTTTCAACCAACAAGTGGTAATTTTATTTGCTACAATAATAATATTCTACCAACACAACCAAGGTTACCTACGAAAAAAGTTAAAGTACCGTTTACAAAGTCTGTAGAAAATTATTCATTTTAGCAGGAGCTGTTACATCAAATGGTTTACTAAAAATCGTCCATTTTCGGTGAATAAACCACCACCAAAGTTTTCTCGTGTAAGCCTCTGCTACCATAATATTCTTTTTAATTTTATTTCATTGTCTCGCACAATCCGAATTTTCATTATTTTTGGCATACGTGCTTGATTTGGGTATATGTTGAAAGCAACTTTTGCTTGCCGTAACAGTTTTAAGAAATTCTCCTAACAACAGTATCATCAATTTACACATTGACAAACCTATTCTGATGCCTTCCCAAATGCTCGTAATTTACCCCATCCATTTTTAACCCTGAATCTTCTTAATTCGAATCCTTAATTACGTTTGGTTCTTAAGACGCCAGAAAAGCAAACTATTTTAACCTTAATTTTTTTCTCGAATGACACGGTAGGTACGTACTGCTCTTACTTTATTTGTTTTGTTGGAAGATTTCCAACTGTGATTACGATTAAAGCACATTTATTTATTTATTTGTAAAAGTAGCTACATCTCCCGAAGGGAATAAATCAGTCACACAACAGAAAACGAAGCATAAAGTAATCACCCAATGTATCAAAACTTACTTGAGGGATCCTTCGAAGAATTTCTGGTTTCTTCCGGGCGATAAAGTGAGTATTCAGGTGGATCGTTCTCATTGTAAGCGTCAGGCAAAACGGGCGGATTCATGTACACATATTGTCTTATGCTACCAAAAACATAAAAAAAAATGAGAGAGAAAAGTACATACAAGATCCCAGTTTGGTTGAAAAATGATGAGAAGAGATGTGGTGTAATTCTGTATGTAAATGATGTAATCTTAGAAAGTATGGAATTTCTAATTCTGTTCCTAAACATCATGCTGCTGAAGAAAAGTACATTTAAATTCCTCAACGTGAAATACCTAAAATCTAAAATTACGAAAGAACGAAAGAGAATGACATGGAAAAGAGAAACTGCAAAGCAATTTTAATTTAATGCACTAAACAAATTAATTTGCTTCGAAGCCGGGTTCTCCATACCCCCAGTAGAGGAATTAATTGCTTTGTTCCATAATTAAGAGGAAGAGGTTGAAGTCATCGTTGTTCTTGGATTCGGACTCTTTATGGGGAGAACGTATTTTCAGGATCTGTTGTGACTAAATCTTCAGCCTATGGCCTTAAAAGGTCGCCCATTTTGACACTGACTTATACTTCAGTTCAAACGTGTGTACATACATGTACATCGATTACATACATGTTCAAATTAGCATTGTTAACATACATGTACGTTTACAGATTCGTTGGTCTCCGTCCAGATCCACTGCATGCAGGTAGACATAATCGGATGAATAAATACATCAATATGGCAATTTAATCCTGTCTTGTACGTTTTCCGCACAAAAATGCTGCCATAGGATCACAGTTGCAATATTGAATGTAAAACGACATTCTTCACAGCGTCAATAGTGTTGATGTCACTTTGCCTTCGATTAGACGTATCTAATTGCGGTGCCGACTGTAATAGAAGCTCACTTGATCGATCAAAAGTTTATTTGCAATTTACCCTACACATGAAGATAGTGTGCCTTCCATTAACTTTATACATTTTTCAGCCACAACCCTTAAGTCTCAACTAGTCTGTTTACTGGAAAAAATTCTATATGGCAAAGAAGCATGATTTTGGTAGCCCCTTATAACTGATTTTCTTCCACAAATTATTGCTTGAAGGTGGAGCTTAAGCTTTGCCACTCTTTCCTCACCCAGATGAACATTCGTGAGTTGGCAGACAACGTTGACATAGACGTAAATTATAGTTTTTTTTTTAAATGTTAATTTGTTTGCACAATGGTTTTGTTGTACGGCAAAAAAGAGATACAAGTAGAAGATTCAGTCATAGTTAGAAATTTTTGGACTATTCCGTTGAGTTTTGAGGTAAGTAAATATATTGCAAATCGAGGAAACATTTCAAACCTAGCGAACAGTTTCATGCAGAGGTGCTCACAGTGAACTCCTCCTTGCCGGTTTTTTTTAGGAGACGCATCTTCGTAGCCATGCCACTATGTAATATTTCATTTGTCCCCACTCAAGAAAACAAACAAAGAAAGCAGAAGAATATTCCAACTTTTTTTCTGTCTATACCTTCTTCAATACTGTGAAGAAAGTCTTACGAAAACATTCATTTGTTTCGTAAAATTAGATAACCTCTCCCCACTGACATTTAATAGTGTAATCTGGATTCCTAATAACTTTGGAATAGTTTGTTTGTACGTAGGGGGTTGAGCTGCATAGTTTGAGCTCCAGGCGACAGTTGGCACCTTTTACCCAGCAACTATTCTCAAAAAATCCTTCACTACTTCCCCACCTCTCCCCACTGACACTTTATAGTGTAATCTTGCACTGATACTGTTAACTTTTAGCAAAGGTTTTTTGTAGGTGGGGGTTGAGATGCATACTGTGGGCTCAATACATCCTTTTGAGGGGCTTCCTAGTATACTGAAACCATGTCAACAATTAACTTGTTTTAAATTTACACTTAATAGTTAGGTAAACTGTTCTCTAAAGTATTTAGGATGTATTTTAGAGTTTAAAACAAATAGTATGCACGTTACAAAAGCAAGACCAAGTCGTGCTAGCTAAGCCCATCAACGATGTGTAGCCCACATTGTTTCCAGAGAGCTTCGTTTCAGATACAAATACACGTATCTGAAAAAGGAAAATCACACATCAAAATTTATTCCAATGAGATGAAGCATCGCAACAAAATTCTCAATTTAAATTAAACTGTAAAAGGGTTTGTTTATTATGTCCGAATAAAGGCGAAAGTTTAAAGACATTTTTCACTACCATTTCGTTTAAGTTTGATGGCTACATTAAGGTTACAACATATAAATATATATATTTATATATATTACATATATTATATTACATCAACAAACCATCTGTTGTAAAACCCATTTTGCTTAACAACTTGCTGTAGTATGCTGCAGACATGAAGATTATTCCACAGTCATCGGTAAAAGATGATCATCATTTGATACTATTATGGATTTAAAAAAAACAAAATGGTTGTCTTTTATTATAATTTATCAAATAACATTATTTTATAAAAATAAATAGTCCTTCAAATCCTCATTAACAATTTTAGGCCAAATTTATGCTACGAGCTAGCGTTGCATTTACGCGGCTAAGATAAAATAATGATGGTGAAAGTGTTGTTGCCATTGTTCTCAATATAAATTTATTCGTGAGAATGCAAAGCGAGACTGTTGCTGAATCCAGCCTAACTTCTTAATGATAGGGATTGGTCAAAATTACTTTAATGACCTCTTCATACACTTTTCAAATATGATTAAGTTTAAATCAGAGAATAAGCTGAATTTAATTCTATTATTTATTTGGTCTCTGTTCTTATTCACGGACGCTTTGGGAAATGGTACAGCCAGTTTCGATGTTTATAGTGACATTATTGCGTACCCCTAATGAATTAAAGAGCACTAAGGCTTTTCAAAAAAGAAAGGAAAACGGCAAGCAATCTCTAAAATATCTTAATAATTGATCTACATATTACACAGACATAAATCACAACTCTTCCCACCAAATGCACAAATTAACATAATTTTTGGTGGCAGCATTAAGTCAAATTTGGCGTACCGTTATTTCGAAGGCAGTGGCCACTTTCAGCAATATTAGGCAGCAATGCCCCCCGCCCCCACTTTCACCCCCAACTCTAAAAAACTATACAGGATAAGGCAAGAAATTAAGGTTACATATCAAACAATCAATAGTTCTCAAAGAATACTGGTGGATGATAGTGCATTGACATAGGGCTGAAAAAAGGGTCCCGTGTGCAGTTTAATGAAGCAAACAAATAAGTTGGATAATCTTGTTCTACACCTTGCCAGCTTCCCTTTGCACCATGGTGCCATCCCCATATGCAACCGGAAGTGGCGATATGACGTCATCAAAATGGCCGCCGATATTTGTTAAATTAACACTTATATCTCTGCAACCACTTGACCGATTTACTTTTTCTATAGTTCATTTTAAAGCTATTAAGATACACTATCGTTAAAGTCCTATGAGTCAATACCAAAAATACAAAGGATTTCACGGCAAACATAAAAATGCCTGATTTTTTACTCAAGTTTTATATGCTTAGTTGGAAATAACGCCAAACAACCAGACTGGTGCAATACTTTCATGTGAATCAGATTATAGTAAATTATGTTAGCTTTAAAATAAGCTATAGAAATTGAAAATCGGTTGAATGGTTTCCGAAATATCAACGCTGAGTCGAACGCATTTCACTAGAATGCTGCCATTCTGATGCTGATGCAGCTTGTGGTAGTAAGGATAACTCCCTCAGTTTGTCGTTAGGCGGCGCTTATAATACGACGTTTGAACATTGTTCGCCGGCATATACGTCGTGCATCATCTTCTGAGGCAAGATTGAGGTAAACTTTGATTACAATCATGTTGTAATCATAATCTTATCCAGCATCAGAGTGAAGCGTTCAGAACTAAGATTAGTGTCGGTATTCACAATAATAGTAATCTGGCCTTCAAACAACGGTGTGATTAGGCTTATTCTTTTCTCATTACATAGTCGGAATCTAGTACGGAGTTTGCCAAATCAGAACGCTCACCATATGCAATATCTATAAGACTTACAACAAAAATTATGAATTTTGTTTAATTTGTTAAAAATTAAAAAATTAACAGCTAGTAATCCCAAGCCTGGCAGTTTAGTGAACGTTCTAACTTGTATTCGTGAGTTGTCTGGCTATGATTACGGGTTGTATCCTCGGAAGAGAAGAGTTACAATAAGAATGTGTGTTTATTGGGTAACGGCCCGTAGCTATGCACCCTAAGAGAAGACGATTAGACAATGGCAATGCTTGAGCCTAAACAATACAGCATCATCATTATCATAAGAACGGTTGGACACAGCAAGTTAACAATGTACTGAGAAAAAACAGTACAAAAACAGCTGAAGTTAACCCTTCATCAACTGCCGGAACAGCTACCAGTGTTGCATTCATGAGTATTCTTGATGCCAACCTCGGGGAAGGTAAAATTACCGACACGGGAACGTTATGCATGACGTAGAGAACATATGCCAACGAAATGGTGCACATGAACCTATTTACTACCGGCAGCATCTACGAGAGTGTATTCCTGTAGATATACCTGATGTTGAATTTAGTAAAGTAAAGAGACTAAATGAGCCTGACCGTGTTCACTTGAAAAGTGTGAGAGAAGCTGCTGTTCATTACTTGGAAGATGAAGAAGATAAAACGCAAGAATTGAAAACACTTTACAAAGCAGCAACAATACTACGACGACGTGCTGAAATGGTTCGAAAATGGGAGTTCAGTGGATCACTAACCGAAGAAGTGAATGGCATAATCAATGTTCAGTTATCCATTTTCATGCACTGGTTTGTTCACGGACATGCGACAATTACCAGTAACACACCTTAGAACAGTTTGATAAGAAAGTTAACACAGCGACGGAATCTCTTATGTATGCATATCTATCAAACAAGCAATTGTTAAAGGCAAACAATACCACTGTATTACGTCATTGCCGGGATTTCCCTAGACCTGTAGCAGTAGGAATTCCGGTACATCACAAAAACAGAAGTGCATTACTGGTTAATTTGCTCCATAAATGGGTGTTCCGTATCATACCGCAAGATTCTTAGAATTGAGACGGAACTGGCTGCAGCAGTAATAAAGAAAATGAATGAGAATGATGGTGTTTTCGTACCATCTAGCCTGGTAAAGGGTCGTTCTGTGCATTTCGCTCTTGACAATACGATAATGAAGATTCAGAGCGATGGCGTCCTCATTGTCTACAGCTGCATTAAGACGGATCTTTAGATTTTCTGAATTGCTAACTTCAATGGCTGCCTTTAAATGAGCGCAGGCAGATTTAGTTTCAACCTTACGTAATGTATTATTTTCGGAGCCCTCTTTGCCACAAAAGAAACAATTTTTCGCGTCGTTTTTGTTTTTGGTTCGCAATGCTGAAAGTGTAATATTTGCCGAAGTGCTAACAGAGGGAGGATTATTTGCAACTGTACTTTTCTGTTATAACTTTCACGTGCACGAGTGTGAATTGTTTTGTTAGTTGTTGCCTTATAACTAGCTGCTAGTTGTTGCCTTGGGATTAATTACTAGCTGATCATTTTTTAATTCTTGACAAATTAAACACAATTCATAACTTGTTGTAAGTCTAATAGGTATTGCATATGGTGAGCGTTCTGATTTGGCAGACTCCATAGTAGATTCCGAAAGTGGAAAACAATAAGCCGAATCACACCGTTGTTGTGAAGGCAAATTTTCTATTATTGTGAATACCGACGCTAATCTTAGTTCTGAACGCTTCACTCTGATGCTGGATAAGATTATGATTACAACATGATTGTAATCAAAGTTTACCTCAATCTTGCCTCAGAAGATGATGCACGACGTATATGCCGGCGAACAATGTTCAAACGTCGTATTATAAGCGCCGCCTAACGACAAACTGTGGAAGTTATCCTTACTACCACTAGCTGCATCAGCATCAGAATGGCAGCATTCTAGCGAAATGCGTTCGACTCAGCGTTGATATTTCGGGAACCATTCAACCGATTTTCAATTTCTATAGCTTATTTTAAAGCTAACATAATTTACTATAATCTAATTCACATGAAAGTATTGCTCCAGTCTGGTTGTTTGGCATTTATTTCCAACTAAGCATAAAAACTTGACTAAAAAATCAGGCATTTTTATGTTTGCGAGCCTATATCGTGAAATCCTTTGCATTTTTGGTATTGACTCGTAGGGCTTTAACGGTAGTACATCTTAATAGCTTTAAAACGAGTTATAGAAAAAGTAAATCGGTCAAGTGGTTGCAGAGATATAAGTGTTTATTTAACCAATGTCGGCGGCCATTTTGATGACGTCATATCGCCACTTCCGGTTGCATACGGGGATGACACCATGGTGCAAAGGGAAGCTGGCATGGTGTAGAACAAGATTATCCAACTTATTTGTTTGCTTCATTAAACTGCACACGGGACCCTCTATGGCAATGCACTATAGGCTGCCCCAATCAGGTAGACAGCTAGTAAGAAATAATAAAATTTCGGTTGATTGTTGAATCCACAAACACCTTCACACCCAACTTTAACACATATATAAGTTTTTCACTGAAACGTTAAACTGTTCATTGTGCTTAGCCAATAGGAAGTCTACTGATGGCAGTGTCCAAATTTTCTGGAATTCATTTCCTTTTTTTAAATTCTTGCAACTAACAAATTGTAAAAAGATAAAAATTCCCAGTTTTACCCTATTACACTCTCTACAAGAGCACTTTTTTTCCTTTTGAAAATGTCCTAGCACGTTTGACAAGCAGCCCAATCATGCTTCTTTCAATCACTGATGACAGAATTTTGTTTGTTTTAATTTCTATCATTTAGGGTCGTGAACACTATGCTCACAGTTTTAAAATTAGGGAAACACTGGCGCTGTACAAACATTAAGGTGTACTTACATCCATTCCTTATCACTCATTCCGGGTTGGCGAATGACCATGGAAAGCCTATGAGCACGAACAGCATTGCTGGCAGCAAAAATATACAATAATACGAGACAAACAACTCCTACATAAATTTGTAAAATTGCACTTCTAATACTGCAACTGAGATGCATAGTTCAATTTAGTAGTAAACTCTTTCCATAATTTCGTGCGTATTTTAGTCTCGAAAACACTACGCTTTTTTCCTTTGATTTCACTTTAACTCTTGGAGGATTTTAGTACGCAGGAAAACACAATTTTGGCACTGTTGGCAGTATGGGTCTGCTTTAATTCAGAATGAAGACTGCAGCTTATGAGACTACTGTAAGGAGACAGACAATGCAGGCAAACTGCAATGCACCTCTCCTAGCAGTTCGTTCGTGTACCAGTCTATATCATTCTCTGGTGCATACGAAACTATAAGAACATATTTTCAAGTTGCAACCTTTTGCTATGCCCATGAAATGTGTTGCAACTGCATCTATGGTAACCATTGTGCAAATGTATTCGACTAACCTCAAGAAATCCAGTGACAATGCAAAAGACAGACAGTTTGACAAAAGGTGACAGGTTAATGACTACCTTTATTCGCACGGAATTGAAAACTGCGCTGACGCCCACGTTGTCAGATTTTAAGCCTTGCCAGATTGCCTACGTTACACATGATCAATAAACTTGCTGGTCTTGTTTGTGTAAAGCCAAATCAGTGTCATAGCACCCACATACGCAAATAAAGTTATATTTTGTTGTTTACGGTTTTGCAATGAGCATCGAACTCTTCAGATGTAACTAAGGAAGGAAGGAAGTTCGATAACTAGTAGCACTATCATTGCTGGCTCGGTTGATGCAATTCGGAGTGACCAGAGTTGCCGGTCGCCTCAAAATGATGGTGTCCAATTTACGACACGTGTTTATTCGCCTTGTGCATTAACCATTAGTTTTGGGCTTTTTTTGGATTTTTTTATCCTTTTGGCACCCGGCTAAAATACTAAAATACAGCAATTTATCATTGCAGTAGTTTCATTTATTAACCGACTGCTGAACGTTAATATAATCTAACCAAAAAAATTATTTTAGGTTTCCATGCGGTGAATTATGCCTGTGTTTTAAATTGAACAGCTCCATTTTGAAGCTAGCAACAACACCGGAGCGTGTAGAACTATTGATTACCGAGTCAGCAACGACGGGGTTCTGCAAATCATGACAGAAAATGGCATTATGGATTAGGTAACTCTTTGTCGTTTTTTGGTGAGCGAAATGAATTCATGAGTATTCTCTTCCATGATGATAGTTAGTAAATAGATGACCACGAATCGTTGATTGTTAGCCAGCCTGGATTCAATTTTGCTACGCGAAACTGCAAAATAAGACATTAAATTCGTTAGGAGTTGTTTCACCTAGAATATACAAATACTTTTTACGGCAGTTTATCCATTCGTATATTGATGAGCGTGGAAGTGCACAAATAATTTTCTTACGTTTCAAAACATTAATATTAAACAAAATATATTATTTCTGCTCTATTCAATTAACAAACTTAGATTACAAATTTGGATTACTGTTGTGGGTGACATTGCTTGTGACTACTTTCATTTTTATTTTTTACAGTAAAAATTTAAAAGGCTCGTCCTAGTTGTTGGGAAATACCGCAAAATTTAGCTTATTTTTTTTTACATCAACGTGCATAAACCACTCTAAATTATACAGGAGAGAAGTAAACAAAAGAGGACATTAGCACGTCAAAGAAAATTATACACTAAAAACCCCTAAAATTCGCTAAGCCTTTATTATTGGCAAATATTTTTTGGTATTTTATTTAGATAAAGAGACTGGGTTTCGAATATACGAACTCTTCACTGTACAGGCGCTCCTGTATTTATTTGAATCATTGATTTGTGCTTGTTATGTGTGTTAATTGACGGTAAATAAGAATATTCTTGCTATACCTCGAGCCTTCGTAGTTGTTTCTGAAAATCTACTGGTGTCTTAGTGAGATGACTGAGGCAAATGAAGGATCTGTTCATTAAAAATTGTTCAGTGAACAGGAGTCAGTTGGTTTGAATCACGGTCTTGTTATTTCAGTAGCAAAGTTTTAACAAACAAGCGGCTACAGCGACTGCCTAGTCGCACCGGTCTTCTGTACAGTTTCTCCACTTCCAATGTTGAGGCACACACCTCTATCATGCACTACAGCAGATATCTCTATTGTACTAATCTAAAAGCAGTAGCTATCACAATTGCCGGTTAAAAATGTGTTAGCTTTTAGGCCTGTTTTACATTTTAGGCATAATTGTCAGCTTTTAGGCCTAATTTTAACCAGAAGTTTTAATTTCGTAAGTAGCAGCTAACGGAGATATGGATTGTATAGTAAGCCTATTCATTTTTGCAACACGGTGCGCCTTCAGGCACACAGTTAGGCTATTGCACAGTTAGGCTATTGCACGTGGTTATTGCATTGAGGGGAAAGCTCGAGGGAAATCCATTATCTCCAGTCAATTGGTGATTTACCGTACAAGAGTCTCTACGCATAGCATGTCAGTCAGCTTTCCATTGTTCTCATAATGTTCCTATACCGACCTTAACGTCTCAGCCCGGGCCCAGACAACCGAACTGAATTTCTCACAAAGTGGTAAAAGATATCGCGGCTTGTCGTATGAATCTTCAACAACGTAACACTGTGTTTCCCTTACTCGTACTAAATTTATTTAAATAGTATTCGATAAAATGTCGAGTGCTTCACTGGGACAATTTAATGCAGTGATGGCCTACCTATTTACGAACGTATTAGGTTACAATTTTCTACTTTGTGTATCAATTACAATATCGGATGAAATTTTGTCTAGCTTCTGTTGCAATTCCCCCCCCCCCCCCCCCCCCCCACAAATTGGCGAAAATATTTCACACGATGAATCAAACTGCTGCGTTTATTAAAAGCGAAAGTGGAGTATGGGGGTAGTTTGTTGGGTTTCCCATGTCGAACACTAACATTTCACCAAATTTGGTACGGCACAATAACACAAATTTTATATGAAGTAGTACTGCATTTGTCGAAAACACATTAAGGTGTTAAGTACGTGGAGGTGGGGGGGGGGGTGGCTGTGAGCAACGTGGTTTTTTGGGGGGACCAAGATCTAGCCACAGATGACCACACAGGGGGGAGGGGGGGTAAAATAGCTTAAAAACGGCCACGTGGTTTTTGAATGGCCCCTTACAGTGTTACAACGTAACGCTCAACGTATATAGATCAGTGGTAGTAGGAAAGTGACGAGAGAGACGCTGTTGATGAAGCCAACAGCGACTCGTAGCAACTTGACGCTACCATGGTTACATGATTTTAGGCCTAATTTTAAAAATGCATTTTTAATTTCGTCAGTCTAATGGAGAATTTGGTTCCACGGTAAGCCTATTCATTCACGCACCAATGCAACGAGACTATTTAAACGAAGCTAAAATTCATTTGTTTTTATTGAATATTTTAATTTAGGATTTTAATTCGATGATCAAATGTTATTAACTTATTATTTAATTAACTATTAGCTATGAGGAAGTAACGATGTTTTAATTTGCCATGTTATTTAACTAACTTCTGACACTGAATCTAACGTTGTAAACAATGGTCGTCAATATCAGGTACCGTTGCGAAGTTGAAAAAAGCGACGGACGGACGGACAAAGTCGTTGCAATAGTCTTCTCAGACTAAAACTAGTCCATAACAACGGCTTACTCAATTTTAGATATTTTTAATGAATGACTTTTCGCTGTTGTTTTGTTGTAATTAATGCACGCGGGTGATGACATGCTAACACCACGCCACACTAAAATTTTGTCTGTCGCATTCGGTCAGTTTCAAAACTCACAAACCTCGCTATGGGTTAATTTTGATACCTCTTGCTTTCTGATAACCTAAAACGTTTATGAGGTCTATACCCAACCACTACTCCAGCACGTGATATTACGACGAGTTTTAGAAGCTATTGGAAAAACTGTTTTGTTAGGAAGAATTCTTTATATTACTGTCACGAATTATAAGACCTCCAAATGGTGTCTCGTAGTTTTGTACTTTTATTGTGAACAAACAAAAATTTAATTTTGTCGAAAATTAAATCGTTTCTTCCATTTGTTGCTATCATGGTTTTTTCATCACCGTGAGGAGTGAAATTTTAATAAGTTAAGCTACTGACATTTCGGATTGCAACCAAATCCTACAGTGCAATAAAAAAGATAGCTTCCTTCCTGAGGAGATGGTTAGTTCAGAAAGTTAAGTCATTAACGTGTGACCAAGTTGTCGACGCGCCAT
>JAHWFP010221532.1:58427-94814 GCA_023313725.1 Lithobius niger
CCCCCCCCCCCCCATTAACGTGTAAATTTCAATGTAACTGCCACGAAAACGCCAGACAACTGGCGTTTTGGTGGCAGTTATATTCAAATTTAGCGATTAATGTCTAAACTATAATATGTATTACTATGATCGTAATATTTGTTTTTTTTGTTTGTTTGTGCGTTCGCAGTGGAAATTTCGATAATCATTATTCTATTGACGTTCGCAGTGGGAATCTCGCTAATCTTAATTCTTTTGTTTGTTTGTAGTGTTTCAAACTGAATTTTTTGTATAGTAATGATTCGAACTGTCTTTTCAACAAAGATGCACAGTAGTGATGACAACATGTTTTTTTCCAGTCACAATAATTTCATGCAAGCGAAATCTAGGTCTATGTCTCATAGCCCTAGATCTAACTAAATCTAACGAAAGCTTGGGCGTCTGCTAACAAGAAATCACAGTATTTCCATGCAGACGGAAAATCACAACAACGCTATATAAAACCTACTTTATACGTGGGAGGGAGCTGCCCTAGTTATGACAAATAAAATAAAAAATTCGAAATTATCGTTGTTTAAAGGGCTCTGCGTCACGAATATCTGTTGCTTAGCTCACTCTTCATTCTTTACTGTTACTATTGGATCGAAACGAGCGGAGCTTCCTTTGATGAGACTGCAATGCAACGAAAGAGATCACTACGCAACAACTATTTGCTCAATAAAAACGAAACTTTCGCAGAGGACCACCCAGGGGACTACATTAGAGGACTGCCTTAAAAAAAAACAGAAAAAAAATTCTTCATAAATTATGTTGATGAATAATAAGCAAAGAACTGATCCATGTCATAGCTAAGAGAAGGTGGTTGTGGAGCACCCAGCCAGAGGCCATGGCTCCGGCCATTTCATAGCCAGTGGGAACCCCGTTACTCCATTGTAAGCCGTGTGAGTTGGATGTGCTAATGGCGTGAGTGAAACGAACAAAAAGCAGCTTGTGTTAGCTTCACTGCAAAGGAAGAAATCAAGGGAAAATGGGGTGGTTGAGTTTAGAGGGTAGGTTAGCAATGATGAAGTTGGAATTTGATGGGAGGATGAGGGAACCGTGGAGATGGTCTAAAGACTACAATGCAATGAAAGAGATCACATCACGTTACAACTATTTGCTCGATAAAAAGTTTCGAGCTGATTGAGTGGGCAAAGCAAACGAAAAGTCATCTTTGATAGCCTCCTGGCGAAGGATGTGATCAGTGAGGAAATGGAGTGGTCGAGTTTTTGAGGGTAGGTAAGTGATGACGAAGTTGGAAGTTGATAGTTTGATGAGGGAACCTCAGATATTTGGCAATACAAGAAAGGTGGTGCAGAAACGAGGAACTGTGGATTCATCCAAGTGGTTGATCCGTAGCCGGAGATTGACGCGAAGTATGTCCAGTGCTAGGTGGGGGGGGGGCCTTGAGAAGGAGAGGGGAATGGGAAAAAAGGGGATTAAGCTAGTGGACATTGAACTGTGGAGAAAGGATATGTAGCAAGAAAAGGATGGAGTAGATGGGAGAAGTATAGGTATTGGATGGGAGAAGTGTCATAGGGGGATTCGGAAAGTGTTCTTTTGTGCAGGGCTAGAGTAGGTGCGCTGGAAATGTATCGCTGCTTCGTTCCAATATGTTAGCCACTTAGTTAAGGCACCCTAGCTATAAGTGATAGTTTTATGGAAGAAATATGCAACATAAACGAAAGCATCTCCAATTCATTGAATTTTGTCAGCAGCAGTTTTGACATAGTTTTAACGTAATATCACACAATATCTGAGTAATCTATAATAAGTGGTTTATTGTAAAATATTCAGTACTCCTTCAAACCAAAACTTTACAGAAAGCAAACACGACGAAGTTTTTGGCAAGCCATTGTTTTAAAAATAAGGAATAATAGATATCAGCATTAATTTTAATATATTTCTAAATGTAAATAAACAATCAAGTAAATAATTTAGTGCATTTCAATGTCGAACAATTTCAGTTATTTAGACATACCTCTAAAT
This sequence comes from Lithobius niger, assembly GCA_023313725.1. NCBI lineage: Eukaryota > Metazoa > Arthropoda > Chilopoda > Lithobiomorpha > Lithobiidae > Lithobius > Lithobius niger. The sequence continues at coordinate 60,435 of JAHWFP010221532.1, forward strand.
CGTTTAGCGATACGTCTACATCATTGCTTGTATCTGATTCCTTATTTTTAAATAGAATAGCTTTCCACAGAATTTTAAGCTGACTGCAAGCTGTATAGAGATTATTTTTAATATTCCATTTAAATGCGTTATTCTGATAATCTAAGAGTAAAAAAATAACATAAACTTGCAAGAGGACCAACTTACTGAGACTGTTGAGACAGAATAAAAGTTGGTTTGCTTTGTAAAACGTGAGTTGGGTTTTATTCCTTTAAATACATCGTGAATCTATAAACGTTTTTGAAGAACGGAAACACAAGTCGAGACGACTAGCATGACGCCTGATCTACAAAGTAGTGAAGATCCAGTCGAAACTCTTTCAGGCTTTAGATTACTACCAGTAACCATTTCTGGAGGTTCCAGTTCCGTCTTTGAGAAGGATCTGGATTTCAGGACAAACCGGAAGTTGTCTTTTGCTCATGATTGTATACGAAACAATATTCTTATCGACGGGATTTGTTGTCACACTAAAACGTAACAAAAGGCTGGTAATGGCTGTATTTATAGTCATCAAACTGGAGTGGCCGAACAAATCTAAATGTAAAAACATTGAAAGAACCATAAAAAAAAAATTTACACAGTTAAGTTCTTACTAAACTGCTTCTCGTATAGTAGGATTGAAAATCATTTATATACTAGCTGTTTATCCACCAACTATAAAGGGAGTATATAAGTTGGACTTGTCGTTATTTATATACCCAAAACCAAATATGGTATAAGAGAAACCGCCAAGTTTCCAAAAAAAGGTCGAGCTGTGAAGTAGCGATATCATTCAACCAGAGAAAGGCCGCCAAGGTTAATCCTATTAGCCAAGTTAATCATACCTACTAATAGTACGAACGTTAAATGAAAACTAGAACATTGCTACTAGCGGTAGCAATCTTCAAGTTTTCATTTAACGTCCAAAGTATTATTCGGTGCGATTAAATTAACTAATAGGATTAACCTTGGTGGCCTTTCTTTGGTTGAATGATATCATTACTTTCAAATGCCGACCTTTTTTTGGAAACTTGGCGGCTTCTCTTATACCAGTTTTGGTTTTGGATGTATATCACAACTTTCATAGGCGTGTGACTGTACAAAACAAAACCCACGGTCTAATCGCCACCTTTACCTTTTTTGTCTGGAGGTATTTTAAGTCTATACATGTTCACATTTGCTATTGCCATCCCAAATAAATTAATAACAAGCATAAGAATATGGTAATTGCAAGGCCTTAATAAGTTCCTATGCAATAAAAGACACCCTGTGTCTTAGTGAACCAGTAATGAAAAATTTATTCGGGCCATCGCCCGAAACCAAACACCCTGTTACAAGATCTACCTTACTTTAAACTTAACTTACAGCAGGAATGAACCAATTCAATTCAATTTTATTTCCAGTGCTATGGCCCTAGGCCGTACGCTCTATCACAGAAAATTACAATCAATACGCCACAACCAACAACTTTAACCCTATGCCTCCGTGTCCATGTGCACACCCTCGCACCATCCCGCAACACTTGTCCCAACACCACTTACACCCACCATCCCTGCCACTTAATAATAATAATAATAACTATTTATTGTCAGTAAATACAATTGGAGTAAAAAGGGCAGACCACTTATAACCTCCCGAGTTAAAATAAAATACCGAAATACTAAAAACCAATGCAGTTTTAAAAGCAAACAAACCTGGTACAAATATACCATACCCAAAACGATAAAAAAGGTAAAACACAAAAGACTAAAAACTAAATTACCCAATTCCCAAAAGATTAACAAGAAAAGTTAAGCTAGTTTCATAGGCAGGAAGTTAGTGAGGTTCACCCTTTTAAGGTGGGATTTGAAACTAACAATGCAATCGTCTCCACCACATGCACAGGCAGGGAATTCCGACATGCCACCACACGATTACAAAAGAAAAATTTTCTCGTGTTGATCTGCACGTGCCAACAACGAGTTTCCAGAGGTGACCCCTGGTACGATCCGTGGAACGGCGTACAAAAAAAATAGTATAATCAATACCTAAAAGACCCCGGATTAATAGAAAAGTAAAACACAGGTCGACATGTAGTCTCCGCAAATTGAGCCTTTCTAGGTTTAGGATAGCCAAGTGCACAATGTAGGGTTTGTCCGAGAACCAATAAATATCTGGTAAACCACCGTTGGACTGATTCGCGGAGGTCAATGTTTTTCAATAGGTGTGGAGACCACACTAGGCTGGCGTATTCTAGTAAGGGACGTACATAAACTTTAAAAGCCATCACCAAATTAACTGGCTCCCTAGAGCGAAAGAATTTGCAGATGATGGTAGCCATATGGCGTGCTAAATGGACAATCTTGTTACAATGCAAAGTAAAATTGAGGTCACTAGACATCCAAACAGCAAGATCTTTAATGTTGTCGACACACTGTAAAAGGTCTGTACCACCAAGTTTGTAACCGTACACAAAATTTTATCTCCCTAGATGGAGGACTTTGCACTTGTCAGGTGCCAGACCCAACTGCCAACGATCCGACCAGGCCTTAAGTTTGAACAGTTCGTCCTGAAGAATAGCGTGGCTAATAGGGTTGTAAACTTTACTGATTGCTTGACATCGTCAGCAAATTTACAAAATTAGACATTTACGTCAAATGGTCTAAGATCATTAATATAAAGTATAAACAACAGTGGGACCAAGACAGAACCCTGTGGGATCCCACTGGACACATCACAGGGCCAGATCGGACACCGCTGAGTTCCACCCACTGGATTCTACCGATAAGAAACCGAGATAACCAATCAAGAAGTAATCCTGTAAAGCTAAAATTATTTTGTAAATTAGTCAACAGCTTAGTGTGAGTAACAGACTCGAATGCCTTAGCATAATCCAAGTATGTAATATCAATCGGAATCCCCGAGTCGATAGCCGAGGTCCACTCGTCCAGAACGCAAAGATGTTGCGTAACCGTGGAGCGACTCGGCAAGAAACAGTGTTGGTCATTGACCAACAAGTGTTGACTGCCCAGCTGAAGTAACATTGTTTCTTTGACAATCAACTCGACCACTTTGCAGCAAACACAGGTGATCACAATGGGGCGATAGTTTGCTGGGTTGGATTAATCCCCCTTTTTAAAAACTGGGGAAATTCTGCCTTTTTTCCACAGCGAGGGCAGTTTGTCTGATTTGAGGAAGAGGTCTGCAATCCAAGATAAGGGAATGAAAATTTAGTGTTTGACTTCTTTGAAAAAGTGAGTCGAGAAACCATCGCGTCAAACTGCAGTACTAGAATTCATATTTGAGAGAATAAGTAAAATTGTTTCAGTAGTTACAGTTGGACACTCACCATAAAGAACCCCATCGAAGGTAGGCTCCAGTAGACGGTTATCACCATTATCCAAAGTAAAATTGGCTGTGAACCCCTCGCTTAAAATATTAGCCTTACTTACAGGATCTTCAACCAGATGAAATTTATTTTAAAGGGGGGTGGGGTGGATTTCCTTGAACCCACAAATTATAAAAATTAGACAAATTTCCCTTAGAAATTATTGCCTGTTCAAGTTTAATTTCATGATCCTGATCAAACATGGAGTATTCAATCCTACATCAGTTGTAACGAGTGAAGTTGGTTTCGGTACGTGCAGCTCTGTAGATTTTCCAAAGTTTAAGTTTACGTCTATTTAATTTAAGGATTGCTTTCGGGATATGTCGATTGTAATTATTGTTGGGATTTATGGTATTACATTGACGTTTAGAACTATTATCAACGCAACAACGTAGTAAGTAGAGAAAATGGAAGTACATAGTATCAACCTCGTTAATGGACAACAATTCAGTGGCCCATGATATGCTCACAACTCAGATCTAATGTCATCAAAATTGAGTCTTGGTTTCGGAACACCATTTACCCTAGCAGGAATGATGGAGCTGGATAACATGAAACCAACCATGCAATGGTTACTAAGACCTAGGTGTTCCAAGACCTCCACTGGAAACACGGCACTATTTGTTTCGGCAAGTACCCAATATAAAATATTATTACCCCTACTAGGGAATGGTACCAACTGTGTTAAACCTAAACCTGATACACAGTCAAGAAAAAAATTGGCCATTATGATGTGAAGACGAGGGGACACTCCAATCGACAAATGACAAGTTGAAATTCCCCAACACAATAAATTCAAGAGCATGATTAGCAGAAAAATTAGTGATCTTCTGGCACACTTATTTGGTAGATAACCCAACACCAGGCACGCTTTGGCCTGGGGCAGATCAAAAAATAGTGATTCACTCTGGATGCCCGAACCCACCACGGAGAATGACACTCCCGTCCTAACCGCAACAAGGATACCACCACCTCGACTGGCACGGTCTCTACAGGTAGCGGCGTAAGGGTGGCCGCCAGTAATACAGTTGTCAGTATGTTCCCACGTAAGCCAGGTCTCTGTAACCAGGACAAGATCATAAACTCTGGATGACAATAAAATGTGAAACGCTTATAAGTTAGCAAAAACACTCTTAGCATTTAAGAGTACACAATTCAGGGAACAAGACAAATCCAGGCAAGTCTTAATCCGATTAAGATGGTGAATCGACTTTGGGCGGACACCCTGGTTGATGGTAGTGGGTACACCCATTACAAGCCCCAATTTCCCTGGTAGGAAGGGTTAAAAACGGATTCAGAAATCTCGTCAAAGAAAATTCGTTTTCTCCTTTTAGTTAGATGTAAACCGACACGGGCAAAACAACCAGGACTAGATAAAACAAGGTTCCAGACAGATAAGAACCCCATCTGTGCCGACGTGCACAAACGAAACAATCCACTATTGGTATTAATTAGTTTATTGTACATTTGGTCGACGTTGTTCCACTTAGAAGTGCCTGGTTGTGGCTAGATACCAAACAAATTATCCTTGCATGGGGTTTGAGGTTTTGCACAGTACAAATGGCATTGTTGATGTGACCAACAGCGGTTACTGACGCGTCTGCCTCGATATTGTTACTGCCAACACACAAGACTACAGTTCGGTTGTCCGGTTCATGTTGAAGTAAATTTGGTAATGGTAGTTTACCCGGAAGTAGTTCTGCTCTTCTGCTCGCCTAGTTCTTTCCGGGTTTGCAAACCACGAACGTGGGAGTCACCAACCACAAGAATCCGCCCACCAACAAATGAGATAGGACGAACAGAAAGTTTGACATTTCCACTCCAAGGGCGATGATCCCGTTTGAGAGCAGGTTGGGTAGGGTTATTTTCTTCAAGCCGCTTGCCCCAGTGTTCATTTGATAGATATTGTGCGACCCCAATGGGGGCATGGATTTTCTCAGTCGCAGGATGTTGAAAGAAAGTGGGGTCCACTGCGGGTACATCACTGGCATCACAGATATGTTCTACATGTTTTTGCACACTAGGGTTAATGTGAAAAGAGGTAACCTGCAGGTCTCCCTTGGAGGACTGTAGCAGCATAGTATTTAAATGCAGTTTTTTTTTTAAACCAGCAGTCAACAGTATTGGTTGTTGCATACTGTCTTTCATGTCGCGCAAAGTGTTGGACATCCTATCTAAAAGATTAAGGTAGTTAGCTGAATCTTTAAGGAAGATGTTTTCCAACTTAGCCTCCAGGGTAGATAGGGTTATTCCCATGAATTACTTGAAAGAGTCCAAAAAAACAAAAACAAAGAGAGCATCCGATAAGGCATTAACTTGAACAGAGTAGCCCCCTGTCGAGGCTGTAGCTGGTTGATCCAATGTTGTTTCTCCACACACACCCTCCCATCAAAGTCGGTTTTCGAAAGTGGTGGAAAACTATCGATTTCAACTTGAATGGCACGGGGAACTATGGTTTGGTGGCACACAGCAAGCATGTTCGGAGATGGGGGGAATGCTCCGAAACAGAATTAACAAGTTTATTCTAGTTTCAAGTTAATGGCGGTAAGGTCCAGGTCCCATTCACTCCGATCAGTGTCCTGTAGTGTTTGTAGATGCTCAATATCCGTGCACATGTTAGATATCGTCCTGGGTAGCTGTTCGTTAGTGAAGTGATACATTTCGGATCTACTAGACTCAAGCAATCAGGAACGGACTACACGGCTGGTAGCAGAACGGCCAGGACGGGCACTAGGTAAACAAACTAACTTGGTCGGCTGGAGCGGCGCGATAGTAGATTCACCGGAAAGACATTAACTAGGAGTAGGGGACAGACATGGTGGAGAGGTCACGGGCAGGTCCAAGACCTGATTTAAGGGGCTGTCAAGCATTACAATGGCGTTAATTTGGAAGGGAAGACAATTATTCTCGATCGTGTTGCTTATAGATGGTGTCTTTTTCTTCCCCCTACGACCTTTTGTGGTCGTCACAAAATTAGTTCCCAAATTCACAATTCCCCCTTCGACGAAGTTCATATTTGTAGCTCCGCCGGCAGCAGAAGACAAATTAGGGGTGCTCATAGTTGGCATCATTAATAAAAAAAAATGGATAGTAGAAAAACCAAAAAGAAATTAAAAAAAAACGGCTGTGGCAAGACTCGAACCAGTGGCACACGTTTTGTATTAGGTAATAGTAGACTAGATGGACGCCTCCACACCAAAACAAAACCATCACAGTGTCAGAGTTCAGATGCTAATAAAATCACAATGGAAGATCTGGTACACTCCAGGAAGCTCATCAAATGATCCTGGAGGAATTCAATTGCAGAATACCTCACCCATCCAACTCAGCAAGCAGACCAACCAGCATAAACCAGGAGCCCAAAACACACCAACTTTTGCCAGACCCTTCAATAGAAGTAATTGAACTTCCGCCACCATGGTAGCTTACTGCAGCACCACTCCACTAGCACCGCAACCAAGGCTTCGCTTCTTGATCACCTATCTACAACAACAATGTATTCTGACAATTAAGTACTGAAACGATAAGCGTGTAACACTTAAGAATAAAAAGGGAGTGTATGAGAATTTCAGAAAATGTACAGGCAGAGGCTGAGGCGAATTGAACTAAAAAAAAAAAAAAAAAGGGTTTAACGAGCGTTAACCACTCCTGGTCATCTGCCCGAAGCCCTAAGGCCCTATGTCTGCAACAGCCAGATTCCCAGGCGAATTGAACTTGAGGAGGGGCTAACAATGTCAAAATGTTACAATGCTGCTACATGTAACAATGATGCAACAAATAGGCGAGGAGCACAAGTTGTGATTTTTTTAAATTATTATTAAAGAGCACTAAGGACAACAGCCATACGCTCCATCTTAACCTACAATAACTAACAAAAACGCCAAGTGTGCCTTAAAAAAAGGGGTTATATGATTGAAGTTTCACTTTACTTGTTAAAATGTACACGGATAAAATTTGGATGATTTTAAATTGAAATAATCTAATGTACAATTGAGAAAATTGCGTCTGTTTAAGTGCTGCTGTGCTTTACGTTTGAAATAAATGAAGGTAACGCACAACAGCACTTAAACAGATGCAATTTTCTCAATTGTACATTTGATTATTTCAATTAAAAATCATTCAAATTTTATCCATGTACATTTTAACAAGTAAAGTGAAACTTCAATCATATAACCCCCTTTTTTACGGCACACTTGACGTTTTTGTTAGTAATCCATGTACCTTTTGTACAGCTATGGCGTCATGCTACAAAGAATTATCTATGCATTGTTTATGCATGCATTGTTGCTGGCCACTTTGAAACAATTCAACTCAGCTCTGAAAGCCTGCATTTACGAAATAAATACGCCAACCTATCGTTTCTAGCTGCCAATTAACGTAGCTTAGTTTGGTTTAAATATATCAAAAACCAAAACTGGTAAAAGGGGCCGCCAAGTTCCGAATGGTTCGGCTCTTCAAAGGAGTGATATCAACACACCAAAACATTCGCCAAGTTAATCGCACCGCTTTATAGTTCGAATGTTACATGAAAACTATAACAATGCTACTTTCGGTAGCAATGTTCAAGTTTTCATTTAACGTCCAAAGTATTATTCGCTGCGATTAAATTGGCGAATGTGTTGGTGTGTTGATATCACTCCTTTGAAGGGCCGAACCATTCATAACTTAGCGGCCCCTTTTACCAGTTTTGGTTTTTGATATGATATCAGTCCTTATTTTTAAATTGTGTATTAGATTCAACTCCACTACCGTGCAGATGTGTAATAAAGTGGCACGTCAACAAGAAATTGGTTTTCAACAATTTGCTACTACCTTTTGCCAATAGGCCGAACCATTCTCAACTTGGTCACCTATTTATAGGTTTTTGGTTTGGTTTTATTTCGTTGTAATTTGTTTTATTTCGTTAGTTTTGGTGTGTTGATATCACTCCTTTGAAGGGCCGAACCACTCCCAACTTGGTGGCCTCTTCACCAGTTTTTGGCTTTGTTTATTTTGCTTTGTTTTTAGAGTTGGTTTATTTTTCGTGAATTGGACGTGAATACAATTTTTTTGGCAACGTTGTTTAGATTTATCGTGCTTCACTAGTGTGTTTCTAGGCACGCACGTCAGTATACACGTTCCCATTGTCCGAACTTTGGTTGTCCAATGAGAGACGATGCCGACAATACTAACAATGGTTATAATAATATTTTCGTACTTACGCGCCATCCCACGCCATCCTCCTTACACCTTTAGGCTTCAAACCATGAAAGGTACGCAGTTCTATCGTACTGTAGCCATTTGTCCAATTTCCTAGCCCCTGTTATCTCGGTATCGATGAATATTCACCCTACGAAAATTAACATTGGAATGAGCGGACTAGAATTAGCTAGCTAGCTAGTTACACATTTTCAACGTAATTGAGGGTCAGAATTTGCATTGAAAGCAGCTTAGCCGGCATTTCCTACACGAGTTAATTTTGGTCAGGTGGGTCATTGCTCTTGAATTAAACACAATTTAACCTTTCATACCGCATTATTATTTTTTCCCTAAGTACCTGAAAATCATGTGCCCAACTATGCTTCGAGATATAAGACACTGACGCTATGGCGCCGCTCTACAATGGTTTACAACCTTGACAATTGAATTGATGTGATGTTTGTTGTGATGATTGTTGCCTAACTTGGCGCAACACATTATGCGTAACACGGATTCTTTCAAAGGGTTTAACCACTCCTGGTCATCTGCCCGAAGCCCTAAGGCCCAACAACAACAATGAACTTTTTAGCAAAGACATAACACGTGCACGAAGAATGGATCTGCAGTTTGCTGAGTGGCATTGTTCCCACTGTAATTGTTCCCAATTACAATGGTTAAAACAATGTAAAACAATCAAAATGATCGTTCAGGGACCCGTAACTCCGGAAGGGATGGACCAATCGATAAAGTGGTCCCTGTAAGGGTTGAAGCCCAGGGAAATTTCTGGCTAAGATCATGTTTCAGATTTTAGGTAGGTGCAGTAATTTTTTTTGAAACCGTGTCACACAAGAAGAAGAAGAACAACAACAACAAGTGAACAGTTTTCAAATTTCCGTGTAGCTCCCTACTTTCACTCTTGCACGGACTTGCATAAATTTGGTGTAAAGTTAGGAAAAGTGACTATCTACTATCTGGCCAAGTTTGGTCGAAATATATTGAATAGAAACGGAGAAATTAATAGTTTTAGTTTTGCTGGAGAGAGGACTTCAATCATATCTATACACGGCTAATGCCGTGTATGATATGTAGTTCCAGTTTTAAACCATAGGGTACGTAATCGTTAATTTTGAGGCCCTATGGCCACAAAATTGGGCTGCCAACATGACTGAATGACTTATTTATTTCTTCAAAACTGGCTTCGGGAAGCCAGTTGAATTATTTCCGTGATTGTTTGGCACTATATTGCATCTGCCTGCTACAATTCAAAATAGCTCCCATCGAGATGACACATGCTAAGTCTAGAAACACGCTAGTGTGTTGCCATCAAATAATGCACACGGGACAAAGCTTGGGAGGAACCTGAACATAAATACGTATTTCTAATGTTCCTTTTTTCGCAAACAAAATTGGGTGACAGTTGAAATATCGTAGACATGATAGACCAGCCCATAGCAATTACAATAAAAGAAAGCGAAAAAAAGCGAATAAATTAACTGAACAAAAAACGGCATCGCCATTTAGTAAAAAAGCATCAGAGTTCGTATCTCCATACTCACAGCTGTGAAGGTGCACAAATAGAAGCGGATTAGAGTTCATTAGAACGCAAAGAAGTAATCTGGACTCATATTTCAGGGAACAAGAATTGTGACATGCCAGCCTTCACACATACTCATGCATGTACATTACTAAGCGAACAAACAAAACACTTATGTATTTCACATACAAAAATACACACACAAAATACAACATACACACGCACATGAACAATGAAAATTGAAACTTACAAACACATACAAAACAGCCATCAAAACCGGCAAAACGCCTACAAAATTTGAAAGATATAAAATAAAACACAAAATGAAAACGGAATTACTCACACAAACTAGAACTAAAACAGAAACTATAAAAAACTGCGTTCATTTTCTGGCACATTGAGGAAAAACAGTCTGTGTTCCCTGAAATTGGATTTCAAATTATAGTTCGTTGCATTCTACTAAACTCTAATCCATTTTTATTTTTGAACCTTCACATCTGTGAGTACGGAGATACGAATTTTTTTTTTATGGCGAAGCCGTTTTTTTGTTCAGATAATGTTAAATCTTGTTGCCATTTTTTAAGCATGCGTGCCCCGCTCCCTCCTCAGACAGAAATATACAAATGCGAAGATGGAACCAAAGAATTTTTGAATACCTTCAAGCACTTTAAAACGTTGCCATAAGTTGAATGTTTCTCCCACATGGCAAGGCAAGGGAAAGGATACTATTCGGCCTTCAGCTGGTGTTGTACTTCTCCAATTCGGTAGATTTTACTGATAAAATTAATAAAAGTTGTAACGTCTGGACAAAGCCAAAGTATTATAACTATCCCCATCACTATAGCTCTAATCTACATCTAATTCTTGTTCCCTCTTTTGACAAGGTTCCTTTGGGCAGCTTATATTCTACTCCTCGTCAGGGAATTTTTAACACCATTAGAAAGTGAAATATTGACTTGAATATTCTATTTTTGCTTTGCTGATAATTCTCTTTCAACCAATTGCAGAATTTAATTTCCTTACCGCCTTCAAATTATTTACTCTTCACATGTGTCAAAACATGTGTCAACCTTGAGAAAAGGCACGTTTATAGTTCCGTCGAGAATTTTATAATAATTATAAGGCACGCGTTATTGATGTTACGTGGGTGAAAATCAATACCTCCACAGGTTGGTCTTTGAACACATCCACCTATGAATTTTTAAAATTCAATTAGTTGTAACCATTACGAGATGGTGTTGCGTCATATCAGCCAGATAGCAATTTATTCTAATTTGAAAAATTTGAAATGGATTTTTTTCCTCTCAGCATCTGAGTTATGTTGCCGAAAGCGTAGCCAAGCAACGCACTATTTCAATTATCTTCCAGTGAACATAAACGGACTAGTGACGTTTATCGGTAACCAGAAAATCTCTATTGCGATTTAGTGAGTAGCATGTTAAGGACACAGCAATCACGGTAGCAAGGAGAATCATATGAGCAGGAATTCTTCGGGACAAAATTTACTTGTGCAAAGGTCAACATGGGATTATTGTTGCTGATTTCATATGTGTTCTGGTCGATGCAGACATTCGTAAATGCTGATTTGGGCCAGAGTCAAGATGCAAATGAAGGCAAACCCATATTCAAGTAAGTGCGAAGAGTGGCAAATGGGACAATTGTTCTGTTCTGATTATTGCCATAGATAGTAACCCGGGTTCATCCCCTCTGCTCTAGCCCATCCTAATCATAGATTCTATCGAACTCAAATCCTAGAAAACTGATAGTCACTTGAGAAAAATCATTCTTTCTTCGAACTGTCTACAAGACTGCAAGATGCAGATAATAATGATTGCTAAGGTTTTTCACCCACCAGGGTTAGCATTCTCAAAGAACAGTGAGAACTTCGCGTAATTTCAGAACATTCACTTTAGTGGGCGAAATGCCCTGATGGTTGTTAATATTTGCATCTTGCAGGCTTTCAGATAATTCACTTCGTCGAATTAAGGTGCTGGCTGAAGATTTAAAAATTCTAACTTTATCATTAACGAATAAATAACCACAAAATCATAAAGTATTACAAAACGTTTGTATTACAAACTAGTAGAACTTTAAAAAATTTTTTTGTATGCAGCTTGGCTAGAAATAGACCATGGTCCATTACTCATCTTCAGGCCATGATATATTTCTCTCCATTCTTTTAAATACATTGCAAGCCATATTCCCTACCTACGAAGCTAAATATTTTATCTTCTGTTTCATGCATACGTAGTTTTATGGATGTGTATGTTGTCGTAGCCTGAAAGAGTAGGTGATCTACTAATAGAATACCCAACCTCAGGAAAGAATCAGCAGCAGCAGCAACCGACAATTAAAAGCAACATTTTTTTCCTGGCTACAATTTACAAGAACTTTTTTTTTATTCTTCGTACGCATGGTATGTCTTTGCTACGGTGCCTAACAATTCTTGGAGCATCTGTGTTTCAGCTAAACGCAAATTGTTTTAAACCAAACTAAGCTACGTTTTTAATTAGCAGCTATTAACGATAGAATGGTCTCTTTATTTCGTGGCTGCAGGCTTTCAGAGCTGAGCGAAATTGTTTCACAGTAGCAACAATTATGACCCTAATCTGCCCTCGTCTGTTGTTACAGATAACACACATGAATTGTTTCAAAGTTGCCGGAATCAATCACGGAAATTAACATACAGCAGTTGCGTGCCTACTGAATGCTGACTTACTCAGTGATAGGATTTTTTTAAAGGATTCAGTAAAACACAGATAGGCGTCTTTTTTGGGGCTGCGCCAAAATTTCGACGAAATGTCGTGTTAACCTTTAGTTGCGTGAATTAATTTCGGATACTTTTTTTAAGGATTATATGGGTCAGTCGTAGGATTCGAACCAGCATTCGCTTTATTTGGACACGAGGACGCTGACCACACGGCTAATGCTGCTCGCTTTGCTCGGGTCCACGGGGCCCCTTCACAAAGTTCAAGAGGGGAGGGGAAGAAGGGAGGGGAAAGGGGATGAGAAGGGGGGGGGAGATGAGGCTTAATGGCGCGTCGACAGCTTGGTCATTAGCGCCAACCTCAGTCACAGTGCAGTGGTCCGGGTTGCCACTGCACCACACATTACAGAGATATTATTCAAACCCCTAATCTAAATCTAATGAGAAGGGAAGAGCACAATAAGTGCTTACTGAATGTGCGCATCTAACAGAAGGGGGAATGCGGGCAGTGCCGGGAGGGGATGGGTGTTTTTTGGGGGTCAAAAAATTTATAACCGAACACCAGGGGAGTTGGGGGGAAAGGCAGAGAGGTATGCAGACCCGACACTACTGGAGGGTGGTCGGGGGGGGGGGGCCTTAGAGAGAACGGGGTGTGCAGATTGGGGGTGGAAGAAATTGAAAAAGCCACGATGCGCCAGAGGGCGTGCAGTGAGGTGTTGAGTGGCAGGATGTTCGGGGGAAAGGAGAGAAGAAACACCGAGGGTGGGGTGCCGGAGAAAGGGCGGGGCAGTAAACAAACTGTACACTGCCGGAGGGTGTGCAGTGGATTACGGGGTCAGTCGGGGGACCAGGGACAGGGTTGGGGAGTGTGAGTTGGGGGTGCCAGAAATTGAAAGCACCAGTTACTTTGCTAACACGACGAAACACCGGGAGAGGCTAACTCCAGGAAATTCAATCAACGTGCAGCATGCACGGGTCCAGCTAGTACAACTATATAATAGCCGAAGAAATATTTATATATTGAACCATCTTAAAAGACTTTTAAAACTTAATTCAATAAGAATAATTATACTGAGTGGTCCAAACGTCCGTTGTACCCCACCAAAAGCCCTACAGAATTGGAATTAGGCATCTGACTCATAAGACTTTGTTTTATCCTTAAGATGGGGGCCACCCACTGAGCTTGTGGTGGGGCGCCCTGCCTCCTCTCAACCCCCAGATATAAAATTTAACTTTCTCCCGTGAGAAATAGACGTTTGGTTCCAATTGAGGAAATATGTGCAAGGCCCAGACAACGTGATAGCTGAAAACGGCATTCCAATTGGATAAACGGGATGCGTTTCATTACATCTTCAATGTAGCACCCACGCCCACATGAGGCTTCCCTGTACGGTGCAGGAAATTGTCCGGTGCACCCATCAAATGTTTTACAGCACTGAGATTACACACTTGACACATAGAACCAGAATTTGTTCCTAAACTGTGGGCTACTGCATGATCTTGCATTGAGGCGCCTTGCCCCCCCTCAACCCCCCAGTTATAAAACTTATTTTTGTTCCTGTCAGAAATAGACGTTTTCTTTCAAATGGGAAATTATGTGCATGACCCAGCCAACCTGATCGCTCAAAACGGCATATGCTAATGAGATAAACAGGATGCGTTTTATTACATCTTCACTGTAGCTCTCAAGACCTCATAAAAGCTTACCTGCACGGTGTGGGAAATTGTCCGGTGCAGGTGCACTCACCAAAGGTTCTACAACACTGAGATTACGCACCTGATACATAGGACGAATGTTTGCCCTTAATATGGGGGGAGGGGCATGCACGACCTTACATTAAGGCGCCTTGCCCCCCTCAGTTGGGAGTTGATCCCTGACACCTCCCATAAATTAAAAAGCGCAGGCACTATCATGTATGCCTGTTCATAAATTGATGACGATTGATCACGAGGGGCAGGGGGGGGGGGGGGGAAAAAATTTTTTTTTTTTGACGTATTACTTACTTGATACGTATTGCTTGAACACTACCGACCCAGGGGTGTTTTTTCTGTTTAGTTTACGGAACATAGATAAACTTTGTATCTGGGAGTTGAGGGGGGGGGGGCTGGCACCCCAATGCAAGCTCATGCAGTGGCCCCCATTTTGGGGACAAACTTTGGTCCTATTTTACAGGTGTGTATTCTCAGTTCTGCAGGACCATTGATGGGTAAATAAATAAGTTTTATAACTGGGGGTTGAGGGGCGCAGGGTGCCCCAATGTAAGCTAATGCAGTGGCCCCCATTTTAGGAACAAACTTTGGTTCTAGTGTCAGGAATGTAATATCAGTGCTGTAAAACACTTGATAGGTGCACCGGACAATTTCTTGCACCTTGCGGGGAAGGACTCTTGTGGGCGTGCGGGCTACATTGAAGATGTAATAAAACGCATCCTGTTTATCCAATTACATGCCGTTTTCGACTATCACTTTGTCTGGGCCATGAGCGTATTTCCCCAATTGAAACCAAACGTTTATTTCTCACAGGAAAAAAGTTAAATTTTACTTCTGGGGGTTGAGGTGGGCAGGGTGCCCCAATACAAGCTCAGTGGGTGGCCCCCATCTTTGGGAGAAAAGTCCTATGAGTCAGGTGCCTAATTCCAATTCTGTAGGGGCTTTGATGGGTGCAACGGATTTTGGACCACCCTGTATATACATATACACTGTACTATATATACAGTATATTTAATCATGTAAACTTTAGAAGCGCAATTTCGTATTATTATTGAGTGGTATGTGGAAAATGAGACTGGATGCAACAGAATTTATGTATTTAAAGACACATCATATAAGGTCAATATAGATATATTTTTAAATTCAAACCTAGGTATTCAAAAATTAAAATCGGTTATGTAGACAAAATATTTGGGACATACGCTGGATTCAAATTGCAAATATATATAATGTTCATATATAATGTTCATATCTACTAAGTAATTAAAAAAATTAGAGGTATTACGCCAAAACTACACTTTTAAAAATATATTTTAAACTTAAACAGGCAGGCAATTTATTATCTTAGTGTTGATTGTCATCTAAAGTATGGAATAGAAAACTATAGATTTGCACAAAAGAAATAAAAAAAATTCTAGTTTAACAAAGCACGAACATTAATACCGAAGATATACATAACAAATTATAAGCTTAAGGAATTACGTTATTATAATAAACAATTATTTTCGGAGTATTTAATACAATTGTTAAATAATAAAGGAAAGGAGGAATACACTTTCATTAAAAATGCCCTTCTTCTAAAACAAATATGGCAGGGAAATTAGTCCATATCACACACCCCATTTATTTAGTCAAACTCCCAAAAATGGTTTTTAATTACAAGTTATAATATATTAAAAAAAAGAATTAAAAAAAATGGGTAATTGGTGAATTCTAATACATGACATCATAAGAGTAGCGGGTTAAATTATTTCCAAAATTGTGTTTTAGAGGTGAGAAACCACACAGTGTATGTAAATTAATATAGATTTATTAATTAGTAGTGTTGAAAAATGTTAGTTTAAATGATATCGTATTGACTTTATTGCAATAAAAACAAAAATGTTCTGTTAATGTATATGTGACTGGTACTTTTCAGTTCTTTAGACATTTATCTAAACTTTATTCTAAAGTTGCTCTAATCACCGAAACTCTTGTAATAAACGTTGTATAATATTACAGCTGAATTTTTTTCTAAGGGAAACATCTCGTTTATTTTTAAAAATTATTGAAATGAATCTACATACACAAGTACTTAGGAACTTCATGGAGGTTCTTTTCTTTGCACAATAAATTTCGTCAGGACATGTTAAATTATCTATCTAATAATAATAATACTTAAATTAAAAAAAGTATTATTATTATTAGATAGATAATTTAACATGTTCTGACGAAATTTACAGCATATTGTAGTAAATAAAATAAAAGTTATGTACACAAGTAATATAATAAACGTAACGTAAAAAAATGAATGGTAATAAATATGATGAGAATAACAGAAAATAAGGGATAACAAATGAATTAATAATCCTTTTATAACTGAATTATGGAATAAAATAAGGAACAGGAAGACAAAAGACATAGAAATGCTACAGAAATACAAAAAAATGCTAAGAAGTAATAAATCAGAAAATTAAAGAGTGTAAACAATATTATAAGAAAGGAGAGTGCAAGGGAATGGAAAAAATAAATCGCAATGGCAAGTAATCAACGAAATTATAACCATCAACAAAAATGTTCACATTGATGTTAGTCATAAAATGCTCGATTTTTGTATTTGTTGGCAGCTGCTGCAATTTTCAGCAAGTGGACTTTTTTCTTTTCTGATTTACAATAATATACGTCTTCCCAGTGTAAGTAATTAAACAAAACAACGTTAGTTTTGTTATTCCGCTCACCTTGTGTCATTTCATGAGCATACCATATGTAAATAAAGCCACCCCCATAAACCGGCCAAGCAACCAAAGCCAAAAAAAAAACTTGCTAAAAATTACAGAAGCTGC
The DNA here is from genome assembly GCA_023313725.1 of Lithobius niger. NCBI lineage: Eukaryota > Metazoa > Arthropoda > Chilopoda > Lithobiomorpha > Lithobiidae > Lithobius > Lithobius niger. The sequence continues at coordinate 77,771 of JAHWFP010221532.1, forward strand.
CAACCGAGCCCCCCCCCCCCCCCCACCAGAAATTTTTTTTTTGGTCTAAGTAATCCACTCTCAGAGCTTTGGCTTAACTCTTAACATAACTGTTTTTTTTTAATTGTAAGGGTATGCAACGAAACTTTCTTACATGCTGAATGCTAATTACTAGTTAACCATTGGGTATTTTTTTATTGGTTTCCAGTTTCTATTAAATGATTGCTGCAATATATAACAAATTAAATGTATTATAAAATAAGGATACTGAACAAGGTCAATACTAATTTTAAACATTGCACCAACATTGTTGTCATGTCACTCTATTTCCAAAATTAGCTCATCTTGTACAAAGAACGGGTACTAGAAATGACCAGGAGCATGCATTTCCAGGTTATCAAATCGAAAAGAAATCATAGAATACTGTCATTCAGAAATCAGTCAACCATCTTGTATTGTAATAGAAATTGTTTTCTTGTCGTAAAACTGCATGTTGCAGTAAAGGCAAGAAGCAGCCAACAGATTAGTATTGACCAAGTAAGAGCTAGTGAGTGATAAAGTTGTCGTTGCATAAGCCCGACCCATTACCCCTTACAGCGAAATAAACGACTAGCTCTTGACACCAGCTCTACAGCAAATATAGTGTTACTACAACTGCTCCATAGACTAAACTCTCTGTAAGGATGGAAATATTTTATTAATTTATTTAACTATGTTAGTAGAGGGATGAGGGGTAGCTGAGTCTTTTAAAATTAACTTTTAAAAAATTAGAAAAAATGGAATTGTAATTGTAATTTTAGAATTTTTTCGAATTTGCATAGCAGTTGTTGCTGCGCAATTAATTTGCCATAATTCTAGCCCTGATTAATACACAAGTTGCCGACTAATCCCATCTTTTCTCCATCTTCTTAACGACGTAATTCGTCCGAATTTTGTGGTTTGCCAGCAAACATTTTGTTGCCAGAGGTCGGAGGTATGGGTCATCGATGAAGCATCACCACCACCTCCTACACCTTGCAACGTCAAACTGTGCCAGAACCACAGGGTGCCTACGCACCGGGGAGTAGTAGTTCCACTAAACTTTCTGGGAGGAGGATACTCCTCTCAAAGTGGGGCATTATTTGGGATGAGAGAGGAAAAGGCCAGATCACCTTGACATCTATAAGGGTTGCCAATTCCATGTTTGTTCTTTGTGTTACACGTTTTTTCCTATGTGAGGTGTTCTATAATTATCATTTTCCAAGAGTTGAAAATATTTTTTTAGAGGTGGGAATGGTTAATGTGCACATTTTAGGATTTAAGGTCATGTTAAGTTATTGCTCGTTATTCATGTTAACAATTTTAGTTTCGAAATAATAACGTACCACAGTTATTTTAGCTCAGGTGAGTGTTGTGTATCCTGAAGGCACTAATTATAATTACCTAGCGATTACTTACACTTGCGCCTTGGTATGCCTTGCGGCTAGTGTGTTTTAATATTACATGTTGTCCACATGATGTCCTCCAAACAGCCTATACAACCTAGATATCTGGTGGTCAGTGGAAACTGCAGCCACCTGGAACCATCTTCATCACATACTACGTTTCATCGAATGTCTTGATCCTCCTCACATCAGGTGCATCAACATTGTTCACCAAGAAAAAGAAAGTACCCATAGAACAATCCAGTGGAGGGAGTCGGTCCGAAGAATGCTTTGGTCTTTTATTGACTTGCCTCTCATGATGTTTGGCGTAAGTCAACAGAAGACCAAAGCACCCTTCTGGGGGGCAGCACTTTCCACTCATAAGAAACTGTCTAGATATAGTCCTTTGCATTTTACAATCTGGGGCAAAATGGTCAACATACATCACGGGTTCCATGTTATTTAGGCAAAGGGTGGAGTCCCCTGAATATGGATGTTACATTGACATCACAAGAAATGAAAAAGAGGTAAGGTAACACCAAAGAAAGGATAAAGAGCATGCTAAGAGGTCCAATACATAAAAAATGCCAAACATCTTAATTACCGTCGAATCCATCCATATGGCACTGAAACCTACACTTGTAGAAGTATAAAGAAGTGATGAAGTGTTACAAGATGTTAGAAGTAATGGCCAGCCTATGAGACGTCTCATGTGCACGTGATTTATAAACGCAACAGCATCGAGGTATAACTTATCTAGTGTAGTGATGTCGCAGACTGTTCACATGCACTGCCGTTGTTCGTTCAAGCACAGTGTAAAGCATTGTTTGTCATTACTTTGAATTTATACATACCCCCTAACAATTCAAAAGTTTTGTAGGTCGGAAATTTACAAAACAAATATCAAATTGTTTCTAACAAATACCTAAGGCATAACAGGTTGATGATAAATTTCACTCAGTTGCAAAGAAGCTTATGTTTAAGTGTCTTTATGTTATTTGTTTTCCTTCAGCATGTTTGATTATTTTAACCAGTTAACAAAAGGAAAGGTCACCTACAACTCAAGAGTACCTCCTTCTCATGTTTATTATCTTCCTACAGAAGAAAGCCACCCACCAGTACATGATAATGCAACTGCTGGTAATGAATTTTCTTTAATAAAAGTGCACGAATGAAAAACAAGCATGATAAAATTACTTGAATACTCCCTTCCAACGCCTGGACACCAGTAAAAGCAAGGCATAATCAAATAGAATCATTATTATCTAGGGCTCATGGATTGAATTTGAGTATTCAAATAAAAATGGACCACCTGGAGCCAAAGATATTAAAGATTGTATGGTGTTGCAGGTTTCCATACATCGTAAGGGATGATTTCAATAGTTGCGTAACTACAAGCTATTCTTTTTATTGTACAGTATACAACTACTAGTACATAAAGTTCTTTAAAAAAGACCTACAATTAAAAGATGATGTCGTAATTCCAACATTTTTCGATCAGGGTCTGGTGAAACTTTACACATTGACGTTACGTAGAACAGCCACTATTCTAATTTAAGGAGCGATTTAAAGCATACGATGCGAAGCATACGATAAATCTGCCCCCTTGGGATTTCAGTTACGTGTGCTCACTATCCACAGGCTATATACTAAACCAACTCTATGTTCAGATGGCAGAGGAACACGTTATACTGTAAAAGCAAACCCGACTTTTGTTTGTCAGACGTGACCAACTATAATAAAGACCTATTTTTAATTATTCCTCCATGAAAACTCGAGTTCCAGAAATTCATCCTGGAAATTCATCGTGGATAAAATGTGGTAATAGAGGAGAAACAGAGGGAAATAAAGATCCTGGACGTTTCCATTTCGTGCTCCCGTTCCTATGCCTTTCTCTCTGGTTTGGAGTAGTGGCCCCACTGGTGTACAACTACGTGAAAGTGAACCCTTCGAAACTCTGTGTGGACTGTAACTTCGAGCATTGGAGAGTGTTCTCAGATTTTCTTGGAGTATTTGTGGCGAGTGTTGTATGCTGCTGGTGGCTGCCACCTTGGTTGTTGTTGTTGCTTTTGCCCGGGTTCGCATCTCACCTTTGGCGTATTTTAAAAGGGAAGAAAAGGAAAAGGGACTGAACTATGATAATGGCTAGTAACTTTACCCCTAAATGTTCATGGAAGAATTATCTGTGCACAAACCAAGCCTATCCTGCTGAAGTGCGGTTACTGCCGATCTTTGGCAGTGACGCTACTAAAAAAAACTTATAGACTTTTGTTACCTTTCAGTGCAAACCGCACGTGAATTGGGCTTTTTTTTAAAGTAGTTATGAATTTTTGTAATCAGAGAGTTATTTTGTGGTCACTCTGTACTGTTCCTGGGATGCTCAGGAGCCGACCTATCAACAGCATAATGATGATAATGATAAGAATTGTGGAGTAGGTGTGAAAACAAGATTTGGTCCGACTATTTTCATGAGTGACGCCCGGGGGGGGGGGGGGTTGATACTTTATGGTGCATTGACGCCTGACGGCTAGGTCATTAGTACCAACGTAAGTCACATGGGTGACTCACATGTCAAGTACCTCTGGGGAAACATATTTCTTCCTACCACAACTTGTACCTTGCCAGTGGATAGGTCACAGGACCTAATAACAAGACTGTCCGAGGCCCTAGAAGGTGCCTTTATCCATTGTGTCAGCTGGTTCCAACAATCAGCCAGTCACCCCTCTCCACCGCATTGTGCATCATCTTTCAAACTTAACTGACTATATAAGATCTGAGACTGACTGCCAAAATCTTTTTGCTTATTAAACGGTGTCTTATAAATTATTCATGGCACAAGTACGAGCAGAAAAGTCAAAAGGAACCGGCTCAGCAAGACAACTGGCATGTCTAAAACCTAGTTACACATTTTTTCAAAGTTTAATTGGTATTATTAAATAGAATTTCAAATATTTTTTCTGTTTTTTTTTAATTGTCGCTGTATACCCAGAGTATTCGATATAAATGCTTTTATTTCCTCATTCTCTCTTTACTAATGACAAAATTTCAGCCATGGGTAAAGATACTGCTGCATCCAGTCTTCGTCGCTAGTATGTCAATGAAAAATATGGTAAGCATTTACATTCGATAGTTTGATTTAAATAAAATTAAAGAATGACTTCACTTATTCCTAGACACGGTTCATTAAAACCGTATATAAATCAAATAAACCTTCAACCTTAGCTGCACCACTACTTTATTTCTCGAGTTAATTTTAGTTGTTAAGGAAGGAGATTTGTTAAAACCTTAGAATCACTTACCACTAATATGATTATTAATAATCTACACTGAAGAATTGATGATAACAAGACGGGCTAGCTCCCACAATTAGTTTCTTTTGTTGTTTTATTGCGATTAAAAATTTTAGCTTTGTGTGTGTTAGAGGTGGTCTTATAGGGCTAAAACACAAAATACCACATTTGCTTTTACGAAGATAAAATTCAGCAATATGTTCAATCTCATTGCATAGTTTTACAGTAAGTTTAAGATGGTTGACAAGCATACGAGCAAGCACTTACACAGAAGCACAGGAGAACAGCCATAAAAATCAGTAAAAACTTATATTTCGGTACCAACGTACAAACTGGGGAGCGATATCTACTTCAGAGATATAAAAACTAAACAGATAAAAGCACCTCACGTTAGATTCTTGGTTTCACCATGTTGATTTCACTCGCTTGAAATCGTTGTCTACGAAATGCCACGTGGAGAAAGAACACATACCTATGTACGAACTTACCATCAATCTAAAATCGAGAATCTACAACCACAAATCAGACCTGTCCTGCACGAAGGAATCTAGTTTTCTATACCATCTTCAGCAAAAACCAGTCCGTCAACCTAGATTCGACGAAATCAGAATCCTCCACTACGAAAAATACCACAGAACCAGACTTCATCTCGAAGCATACGAGATCTTCCATCGTAGTAACAGTGTTACTAACCACATCCTCCCAACATCCCAAGCCATGAACCACTGGTAGAAACCCTTTCCATCCACAACCACCTCTCCCACCAAATTATTTATCACAATACCTTACCATCCTCGCACTCCTCCCCATTCACCCCCATCCCCACCCTTTGCCTTTTCCCAATTTTTTCTGTCTATTAACCCCATTCTTACTGTTTTCCGGCACCTTCCCTCTCGAAATTCCTCTTTTCCCCACACTCCCCTACCCATGCTAATTTTTAATTTTGCCCCACTTCTGCGTCCTCCCTCCTACCCCATCCAGAATAGTCTCCATTCGCCCCCCCCCCAACACCAGTTAGTTCCCTTCATCCATTCGCACCCACAATGCCATCGTGTACTGCTTCTTACTGCAGTTTACTGCACGATTGGTCCTATTAGTAGGGCAGGTAAGGGTAACAACTGGTCAGTTGGTGATAAAAGCTCAAAATTTGGTGGAGTTATAGTTTAAAATATATAGAATCCAACTAGAACCAGAAACACTTTGCCCGAATCGTCCTAGTAGGTGCTTCTAGCCGCCATCTTAGATTTTAGTTCCCAATTCTTGTTTTTCCCTAAATAAGTCGATATCCATCAACATTTTGCATACTCTTATGTAATAGGAAATTGAAGCCAGTTAAATTATATACAAAAAAAAGGTGTAGGTTATTCACTTTTTTTCTATCTCTTACCGTTTTAGAGAAATGGCCTCCAAAGACGATATGATCCTGCGGATGGAGACCAGGCGTCATTTTGGAATTTAGTTTGCAGTTTTTAGGCTTTTCGAACTAGCTCGACAACTGATCAACCTTTGGCCTACTATAATGTAATAAGAACCGTAACCCCCCTTAGGGGGAGGAGGTGGAGATTTTACCCCACCAAAAACTGTTTTTTGACTGTAACTCTTTAACTGTCAACAAATTAAAAGCGTTATGTGAATTAAAAACGTTCAGCACACAATTCTGGACAGGAAAACTTAAATAGATCTTTTATGTAAAAGCAACCTAGGTAAAATCATATTTCAAGTTTACCAACCTTAATTTTTGCACGAGCATTCCTTTGTTCAGTTGGTTCTTATAGTGACTTTTGATTTCAAAGTGCTCTTTAGAGCTTTCTAATGGCCTGAAATGGACCGGACACGCTTAGAATTTTCTGAAAGATGGGGATCTATTCATTTCATCAATCCTTAATCACTCATTAATATAGATAGGGGCCGCCCTATGACTATTTACAGATATAGAAGTGCTGGCTTAGTGATGGAAGCTTGTGGTAATTGTCGAATTCACAGTACTTTTGTGAGCCCTCTAATAGCCCGACATGGACATGCTTAAGATTTTCTGAAAGGTGGAGATCTATTCTTTCCATCAATTCTCACCGAAATTGTTTAATTTATGATGGGACCATGCTACGCCCATTTAAAGGTAAAAAAGGCAATGGCGTAGCAGCGAAAGTGTATATTGATTTTTCAAGTTCAAAGTGCTCTTGCGAGCCCCGTAATAGCCCGAAATAGATATGTTTGGGATTTTGCGAAAGATGGAGATCTATTCTTTCCATTAATCCTATCCTAATTTGTTTAGCTTACATATAAATATAAATATGAGCATTACTAGAGTACTTTGAAATTGAAACTAGCTGCGACACCAAATACTGCTCTACCTTTAAATGGGAGTAGGGCAGTCTCTATATTAGCTAAACAAATTCAGTTAGAAACAGCAAAAACAGATCCCCACCTTTCAGAATATCATAAGTATATCCAGGTTCTAGGAAAAAACGCCCCCGACAAAACGCCCCCGGAAAAAACGCCCCCAGGAAAAAACGCCCCCAGGAAATAATGTGCTTAAGTAAATGGTTTTTGGTTCACATCTCCAGGTTCACCCCATTTCGTAACTATATACTTCCTTAAGTAGTAACGTTCAAAATTGAGGTGGTTCATGTATACTAACATTAGTTTGCTTCAGATGACGTAAGCGGCTCCAAGAAATTTATTTTTAAAAAAAGGTTGAAATTGTGAGCAATTCCACTTCCTGAATAGAGATTCTGCTAGCGAATTAGTACGTTTACGACACTCTGTCATTTGATTTACTTTAAAAATATACCGGTTTTCTTAAAAAACCTATATAACTTAGACAGGGACATTACAATTGTGAGCAATTTCATGTACCCTGTAGGGATTCCTCTAGCGAATTTGTACCTTTATAACACTCGCTCCGTTTGTATTTGATTTACTCAAAAGATATACTACTGGTTTGCTTAAAAAACTGATACGACTTAGCGACATTAAAATTGTGCGTGATTGCACGGAGATAGCCTAGAATAGGGAGATCTCAAGAATTGGATCTGGAACCATAGCCTTTTTGTAGGGAAAGAAAGCTAGTTTAAGAAAAAGAAGTAGCTAAGTACGTGAACTATAAACGGGGAGAGTTTAGTAAATGCGCAAAAATATTATTTAAATAAATTTCTTGGAGCTGTAAGTCATTTGAAGCAAACGAATGCTCGTAAAGATGAATCAGCTCAATTGTGAATTTTACTGGATGTTTTCGATGGTGAAACAAGTTTAGTTTGAGAAAAAAAAGTAGCTAAAGAAGAATTGTAAACGGAGGGTAAATACGCAAAGATATTTTTTAAAATAAATTTCTTGGAGCTTAAGTTATCTGAAGCAATCTAATGCTCGTGTAGATGAGCCATCTTAAATCTGAGGCTCAGCTACAATGACCACCATTGGGGATTTTTAGCGTATTTGGGGGCGTTTGTTCCTAGGGGCGTTTTTTTCCTGAGGGCGTTTTTTCCGGGGGCGTTTTGTCGGGGGCGTTTTTTCCGGATACCGTATATCCACTATGCCATTACTACTTCACCTTTAAATAGGTGTAGGACGGTCCCTATCTAAGCTAAACAACTTTTGGTAGGCTAAATGGAAAGAATAGATCCCCACGTTTCAGAATATTCTAAGCATGTCCATTTCGAGCTGTTAGAAGCTCTCAAGTACCAATTGAACAAAGGAGCGCTCGTGCAAATTAAGGGTGGCAAACTTGAAATACGATTTTGGGGTTCAATGGCTGGGTTTACCTAAAAGAAGTACAGTAGAATTGTGTGCTAAACGTTTATGCTTCACGTTATGCTTTTTATTTGTTGGCAGTCAAGAAGTTACAACCATAAAACTGTTTTTTTTTTGGGGGGGGGGGGGGGAAATCACTGGGGGGATGAACTTTCTATCATAGCTATTTTTTCCAGTTACCCTTCATGTTCATCCAACCAAATTTCATGTTTTTCACACAGAAAGTGAACAATTTCATCAATTTTGGGCCCCAAGCTGCTCAAACATGTTTTAGGGACGGCCGTTATTTATGGCAGGTAAGGGGTTTCAGAGGAAATGAAAATATGAAAATGTGACCACCAAATTTTCGATTATCCTCCTTCGAGACCCTGAAAAAAATCTTGACCCCCCCCCCCCCACTCACGGTACAAAAATGATGTGATCCCCCAAAAAATATACGTTTTTTTTTCGTATACCTATTGAGACTGTCTGCAGATGATTCTTGCAACCAAGATTAGTGCTGTAATCAAACTAAGTAAGTAACTCTCCACACCAACAGTTACCATTAGTTGTAAGGATACGTGTCTCGTTTTTAACGAAAAGACATGTAGGAAAAAAATGTTCCTTACACCCATCTCTCGTCGTGATTCATAAAAAAGTATGATGAACACAGTTTGCTTGCATGCCCACATCAGTAACATAGTCAGCACCTGGAATACCGAAAAAGGCAAGAAACCAGGTGCCAAGGTTTTTTTTTTTTACAAAGATTTGTGCAAAAACTAGACTTTCAAAAAATGTTATTAATATTTTTAAAACCTTGTAATGCTCACATCATGCCCCCCAGAAGCTGAAGCGTTTTTAGAAATTTTGACTGCTGAAAGTGCTATTTTTGAGGTCCAAAAATGACTTTTTCTTCCAGTTGGTTCGTATGTTTTTGACACCCCCCTCTCCTGACGGGACCTTTCAAATTTACGATACCCCCACCCCCTCGAGAGGGTCCAAAAAATGCATGAACCCCCACCCCCAATTTCCTCCGCCCCCTCCCCCAGCGATAAATAATAACTGGTCCGTTAGGAACATAGGATTCCGTAATTCTTAAGATAACCAAAATCATAGATTGCGGCCTCACACCCTAGGGGACTTTTAATGTGCATAACAGAAAGGCCTCAGTGACAGTTTTGGCGAAAGAAGTAAACTTTTGAATTTAATGAATTTGTACTGACCCCACCCACCCCCATTTTGAGTTCCATTGACTGGACGATGTCTATTGGCGGCCAATTTGGATTTTCACTAGAAACACCTACTAGGCGAATTCGGACAAGGTGTTTCTGGTTATAGTTGAATTCTATAATTTTGTACTTTTATCACCAACTGAACAATAGTTGTGTTATTTTTCTTTTACCTGCCCTACGTTCATTGCCCTCGAACATGACTTCTCCCAACTTCCACTACCTGACCTTCACGTCACTTTCGAATTTTATTCTTCACGCCTCCCTTATACTTGATGCACGTTCCAGTAAGTAATTCTGTTAAAATCTGATATTCTTGACGGAAAAACTAGCATTATGTTTTTTCTGCATGTAAAATGGTTCCATTATTGAATACTTTGAACTCATTTAGGACAACAGATGTATACTGTGTCCTCCTATCACGCCTTTTCCATGTTTTATGGTAGTCATATCCCTAACGACACCAGGTCCAACATGGTGAAAGGAAAAATGTTATGTGAGGTGCTTTTATCTGTGTATTTTGATTTGTCTAAAGAAGGTATCGCTCCCCAGTACGTTGGTGCCCGAATAAAAGTTTTTACTGAGTTTTATTATTGTCTCCTGTGCTTGTTCGCATCACTCAAGGCACTTTCCGCATATCGTATTGTGAAGGTTGACAAGCTGTTAAGAAGGTGCACCTATTCCCGACTGAGGGGCAAATCAAATTTAACTGACGTGTTATTTCCTTTTGGAAAATCACACAGCATAAATTTAGCATGTAAATCATTGCTAGTATATCTTACCTTGTCTGTGTCACTTCGACCATGATGCTGATTGCGTCTAATCTTACAATTGGTTCATTCTGTCTGTAGGTTCAACTATGGTTCAATTTTCTCGGTTTTCTGTGGCAATTATGCGTATACTGAAAGGTGTTCTCAAATATGGCTAGACTAATGAACGAATTTGGTTATGGATGCAAAGTCCAGCATGACAACATGTCTTTTCTAAAAAATAATCCGTGGTTTGCATATGTCATTATTTATTATTTAGTTGTCGGCAACAGTAAGGACAAGCATAGTAAAACTAATGTTGTAGCTGCTTTGGTCAACAATGTCATCCATCACCAGATCTCGTACTGGGGACTTCAGACTTAATTTAAATTCTGGGGATGAGGATTGTGGCCGGAAACAACTAACATTTTAAAATACTTGATTTAGTGACACTTTTATGAACAAAACGGACTAATTTCTTACCGTTGCTATATCCAAGCACCGTGTCCAACATAACTTTAGAACTCGCTATCTACTACCGTTCAAATAAACAATGACCCATCGTAGGGTCTTTAGGACTGCAGTGAAGACCAGCGAGTGGCCTTCTTTTTGAAAAATGGCCAAAACGTCGCCTGTGTAGGTTCGGAAATTCATGTGTTTATTAAAGTGTTAAGAAAAACTGAACTGTTCAGGCACATTCTGATGTGTGTAAATTTTCGTGTCATAATGCCATCATGTGTTAATGAATGCCTGTAAAATTTTATGAATTCATTTTACGTCTAATTTGAGGATTTAGCCTTCTTAGTTGAGGAGTTAACGTCCTTGAGGATTTAAATTCTTAGCCTTTGAGTCCCAGTCACAGTCATATAGGCTGTTTTTATAGTCCCGTGTAGGTCCACTGTGCTGTAGTTTAGTCGCTTGAAGTTTTTTTAGCCTTGCATTTTTCTTGTACTTCACGTTTGTATTAATTTATTTAGTTCATACTCACATGTCGGGCAGGAAATCACGAAAGGGTTAAGTGCGTAAATCTGTAATGTCGGTTAAAAGGTTACAGGGTTTCGATATACGAAAATTCATTGTTGTATGTTGTTTTGGAATGTACAGAAATAGCCTACAAGGTGCTGAATGAGAACGTGAGATCCTCGACGTTTCGAATCAGTTCTGATTCATTTTCAAGAGGTACCAACCCTAAACCAAAGAAACAAGTAAACACAAATCTGGCTTGGGAGAAGAGTACATTTAGAAATCTAAAATTTTGAAAAATTAATGAGTGTGAGCCAAGACAGAACAGGGACACAGTTAAAACAAATAAAAACAGAGGGACAAAGGTGTGACCAGTTTCCTGGCACAAGCCTAAGTGGGGAAAATCAGGCAGGGGGGGGGGGGAAATTGAGGCTTAATGGCGCGTCGACAACGTGGTCATTAGCGCCAACCTCAGTCACAGTGTAGTGGTCCGGGTTGCCACTGCACCACACATTACAGAGATCTTATTCAAACCCCTAGTCTAAATCTTGTCATACATCTGTACCTCCTGCAAAAATTGAAAAACACCGGACAGGAGGACAGACTTATCGCCCAATTGGCGCACAATGTCATGCGGAAGATGGAAACGGCGACGAAAACCATCAAGATGGCAACAATGAACAAGGAAGTGCCGGACTGTAAGTGGCCGCTGACACCAATAACATTCAGGAGGGTCAACCCCCCGCAAAAGGAAACAGTGCGTAAGTCGAGTGTGACCAATGCGCAAACGGGCCAACACCACCTCCTCACGGCGACTGCGGCGACACGCCGAGTGCCATTCCTCAACAGTGCCTTTAATAGCTCGTAATTTATTGCCGTCCTGTCCATCCCACGAGGCTTGCCAAAAAGCGTGTAACCTCAGACGCAGAGTTGGAAAAGCGTCCGAGGGAACAAGGCTGAGATCCCTTCCGAGAGGGCCAGAAAGGGCCCCTTTTGCTGCAGAATCCGCTTGCTTATTTCCACCTATCCCAACATGGCCCGGGATCCAGCAGAAAAGCACGGTTTTCCGCTGGCCAGGCAAGCGGGAAAGCAAAGCTTGGACACGTTGTGTCAAAGGGTTCCGAGGATTGTAATTCGCCAAGGACTCCAGGGCACTCATGGAATCGCTAAAGATAATGAAATGCGTGCCCTGAAGGCCAAGGATCCATTCCACCGCCAAACCGAGAGCCAAAAGCTCTGCAGAAAACACAGAATAGCCTGATGGAAGGCGGTGGGCAACCGTCACTCCCTTACAAACACAAGCACAAGCCACGCCAGCGTCTGACTTCGACCCATCAGTAAACAGCCGCTGATAACCGGCGTACTGAGAACACAGCCGCCGGAACTCCTGTAAGTACCTTGCTGGTAGAGTGGAACCCTTCGGGAGGGACGCCAGAGCGAAAATGAAAATGCCACTTGGGACAAGCCAAGGGGCCACTGGCATCCCCCCAAGCCTCAAGACGGTGGGCATTTCAAAGGCTATCTCCTGACAGGACTGCTGGAGCCTATCGCGGAAATCAGGCAGGTCCACAATTACCCACTCAGGCTTGTGCCAGGAAACTGGTCACACGTTTGTTCCTCTGTTTTTATTTCTTTTAAATGTGTCCTAGTTCTGTCCGCCCTCACACACATTTTTTTTCAAAATTTTAAATTTCTAAATGTACTCTTGGCTTGACTCCAGGATTTCCCCAAGCCTGATTTGTGTTTACATGTTTCGTTAGTTAAGGGTTGGTCCCTCTTGAAAATGAATCAGAATTGATTCGAAACGTCGAGGATTTCACGTTCTCATTCAACACCGTGTGGGCTCCTTCTGTACATTTTGAAATTTGGTGTTTTTTTTTAATGTATATTGTTTTGCGCATGATTCGTATGCAACAACACCACTTAACCACTACTACTGCTAGCCAGACATGCCGGTTAAAGGTAAAAGAAAAGTGAAACAATATCTGCGTGTAAAACTCACCTTCCTTAATTTAACCGTTGAAGTTCACCACATCCTAAATCAACCAATACGTGAACTTCAAACCTGTTTTGGGTTGACAATTTTTCGACGTTTGTGCTATAAACGAGTAAACGTTATCGTTCAAATGGTTTACACGTTCATTTCCAAGTTAAAGAACAAGTTAAGGAAAAGCAAACATGTTGGTTGTCATCCTTAATTTTTTTATTGAATGTCACAAATTGACACTTTAATTAACTAACGTGAAACTTTTTTTTAAACTGTAAAGTGTCTGTACTGCTTCTAGTAGCTCTACCTTACCACTGCTGATTAAGAACAACTAATTTATGTTTTGATAGGAGTTCAAAGTAGACCTACACCTAGAAATAACATGGGAGGACGGTCGTCTGCAGAAACCTAGCTCTAGTATGGCTGCTTATATGCCTGAGTTCATCGACTTAGAGGAATATTTCGTAGCCGCCTTTTTATCCAGGAGTGCTTTAGCAATAGATGTGTGGAGACCATCCCTCAAGTGGGCAAATTGTAAAGGGGATCGGAGTACTCTTAATAGGTGAAAAGCAATTAGCCAAGTTAAGATTACAACCTTGGATGCAGCGATTTTATTTCTTCGATAAGTAAGTGTCATTTTGTATAATAAAATGTAATAAGGCACAAAACTTTGTTGCTAAAAATTGTATATTTGTACGTTGTATGTCTTTGTCAATTTTGTCCTGGCCAGACGGCCCTTCAACGCTGTTTCTCCTCCTTCTCACAAATTAATTCTTCAACAAAATGTAACAGTTTGCACGCAACATGTACGCAATGCATAAATTGCTATAGTTTTATGAAGAGATACATTATACACAAGCATTTCTATTTAGAAAGACTATCCTTCTGATTATTAGCAAGGAGGATATAATCTAATTTTAAATTATTTATAAAAATAATTTTTCGGCTATTGTTTCCGTGACCTGATTCCTATTTTTATCGAAATTTTATTTTATACTGGCGTGTTGTAATTTAATTAATGTTTTTTGTTCAATACGGTTTTTATTTTTTAAAGATTTATGTATGATAACACGAAACGTTATCGATAAAACGAAATGTGTAGATGTACATGTAGACGTGTGCATGTAGATTACACAAATGTAACAATATGTGGATATTTTTCAACACACGACGATTTTACGAAACACGATTGGACATTTGTATTTCAAAAACATTACATAGTTTTAAGATTAACTCTAAAGTATTCCATGAATTTTATTCAGATTTTATTGGAATGCTGTCCAACGTCCTCTCTGAATTACGACCAATACCCAAAAATGGGAGTTATTTAAGGCTGAACTTATTCTAAAGCATCATCATTTTTTTAATGGGCAACGTCCACTGATAATACTTTTGGAATAAGTCTATTGCCAGAGTAATTGTTACTTCGTTAAAACAAGGAGACCCAACTAGGAGACCCGAATAACCTTTAGTTAAATACAGTTGTATTTAAAGGCCGATTGCCACCAAATTAGCATTGCAGCATCTAGACGTATCGAGTTCTCTCTCGCAGGAAGCAAAGGAATGCACAAAGCAAAACTTTTAAACGCACCAAACAAGCCACGTGACTCGTTATTTATTGAGTAAAAATTTGGTACGCCGTCGTGGACCTGGAAACAAGCTATGAAGATTAACGATATTGATGTCACTAGATGGCGCCAGGGAAAAATGTAAAGAAAATCCCCTGGCGCCCTGTAGTGACACTAATATCATTAATCTTTATAGCTTTTTACAGGTGCACGAGGGCGTACCAAATTTTTACTCAAAGTTAACGAGTCACGTGGCTTGTTTGTTATGTTTTAAAATTTTTCTCTATGCATTCCTTTGCTTCCTGAGAGAGAAAACTCAATAGGCCTAGATGATGCAATGCTAATTTGGTGGCAACCGGCCATTAAATCCGAACTATCCAACGCATACAAAACGTAATGCATTAGATTCTTTGGTCGTTTAAGCAGACGTTTCCTGGATTCGGCCGAAAGCCTTGCACACATGATGAGCAAAGAGTGTAACGCTAGTCGTATTCACCAAATCCTCATCTGCTGTAGTAATCGTAAAAAAAATTGGGTTGTAGAGGAGCCTTAACAAACAAGGGTTGCTGTCGGTCCAATGGGCCTGTGGCTGCATAGACAACTAGTGAAGCACGAAGGAAGTTATCCTGTCCACCCCGCATCCCCAACCGAGACATCAGCGGAGCCACAGGACAGTCACAGAGAATGTTTTAAAAGGAATAGTTTATCCAAACATTCAAACCTTTTTGTGTGTGTGTGGCCTTTTTGTGTGTGGCACTATTATAATAGGGCTGTGGTTTCCACTGCAGTGTATATGATTCCATAAACTAGTCCCCATTTGAATTGGTGATTTGGTTCGCAACATAAACGCAACATTACGTTGAGCAAGAAAAATAGTCGAACAATAAAAACAAAGGGGACATGCTATTTATAGCAGTGGCCATAAAGGAGAACATAAATTCCTGTTCCCCCCCCCCCCCCCCAGACAAATATTTACCTACGTCGATGAAAACGTATTGAATTTTTACCTTTGAAATGTGTGCTCATTTATGAACAAACACCCTTCGTAGCATCCGAGAGTGCAATGAAAACCCGTGTGCGACCATTTAAATGTAAAAATTTCCCTGGAAGCTACAACAGGTGTTTGTTTAAATTTTCTCAATGCAGTTTCATATCTGTTCATTTGTTAATTTATAGTAACGTTTTGTGAATAGCTGGGTGCTACGACAGGTATTGTTTACATTTTTCCAATGTTATTTCATTTCTTTTCATTGCGTAGATTTGTTAATGCATAGTAATTCTTTGTGAATTTCCTGTATGCTACGATTGACGTTTGTTTATGTTTTATGAATGCAGTTTCATTTTTGTTCATTGCATGCATTTGTTATTTGTAGTAACGTCTTGTGAATTGCCGGGTGCTACGATGTGTGTTTGTTCATATTTTCGCAATGCAGTTTCATTTCTATAGCCACCAACATCCATCTGTCCGGATGCTACAGCATCAGCCTTTGCTAAAGTGTCGATTTTTAACTTATAGCTCGTGGTATTGTTACTATAAATATACAACAACCTTATAAATACAGGGTGATCCAACTAAAGGGTTACGAGCCGATATTCTGAGAATGGCTAATGAGAGAATAATAATGATAGAAATGCACTGATGGGTGTGATGGGGGACGTTTATACGAGAAAAATGAAATGACCTTGAATTAGTATTTCAAGGTCATCCTCGTGCTATCTGCTAACGAGATTCGATACGGCATACAAGTAAATTAGAAAGTTGGACGAAAGGACACAATATGACCAACAACAAAAAAACAGATTCAAAATCGGATAATAAATAAAATAGTTACGATGATGTTTAAAAGCTAACTCAGAACATGCTGGCTGCAATGTAGCGAAGCCAACTTCTCGGCAGTTAACTTTACTACATTGCAGCCAGCGTGTTCAGAGTTAGGTTTTAAACATCATCGCAACTATTTTATTTAGTATCCGATTTTAAATCTTTTTTGTTGCTGTTGGTCATATTGTGTCCTTGTGTCCAACTTTCTAATTTACTTTATTGCCGTATCGTATCTCGTTTGGCAGATAGCGCGAGGATGACCTTGAAATATTAACTCAAGATCATTCCTTTTTTCTCGTGTAAACGTCCCCCATCACACCCATCAATG
>JAHWFP010221534.1:0-21806 GCA_023313725.1 Lithobius niger
AATACCGAATAATTACCGAATATTCGGTGCATCCCTACTAGTGGTCGCCATGCTTGTCTGGATAGGTTATCGTTGAATCTCGGTGGACGACGCACTATAGCTTGTGTCTTAATATATACGTCTGGGAATACGGATTGCGGGGGGGGGGGGGGGGTGGGGGAGTGATCGATTTGGTACACAATAATTGTCAGAAGCTAAACCTTTGTGTTTACTGGTGTAATTAACTGTGTGGGGGCCCATTATAACTATTACATAGTCAAAACACATCGTGCATGTATTATTTCTTTTCAAGAAGCGTGTCGGGCAAACCACAAAACATGAATCATTCAAGAGCCTAACAGAAAGCGTTCTCCTCCTCCACATTATGTATGGCAATCAAGATTCAAGTTCCTGGAACTCTGGATTAAAAGGTCGAGCGGCGTCTGCGGGTTCGTCTGGCCCCTCCAGCGGAAATTAGAAAAGAAAAAAAAAGGAAAACCTCAATAATGTATGCGAATCAACCTTGGGCGGAAAACTGGGACTACAATACCTAGAAATCTAAAGAATCGATGTGGCCTCGTGACTACGCTTGGTTGCGGTGACGTGGAGGTTTTTTTTTTTTGGAGGGGGGAGGGGCGTGTTTGGAGCATTAAAGATGCAAAGATAATAATGGTTTTTTTTTTTATTGGGTGGGGGTGGGGTAACCCTTTTCTTGTTTGTAATTTTTTTTAAACTCTGCGTTATTGTTGTTTCGAATTATAACGACTCTAGTATTTGCTGGCGTTCGACGTCCTTCTGTTAAAGGTGCTTGCTTTCATTACACAGCAGTGTTGCTACAAGCATGCTCACTACGAGCGAGGGGTGGCACGATACAAGCATTTTTTATCCGATAAAAATTTTTATAATTATCGCGATGATCGATAATATGTCGATAAAACAAATTTTGAGGCTGGAGTAACCATTTTAATTGTGTTAATTTAAAAAAAAAACCATGGCTAAAACCTTCAGTGCAACCTTCCCACTTGGCCAGTAGATAATGAAAATCCATTTGTCATTGCCTATTTCTTCCAAAATGTAGGCACAATTTAATACTTATGCTTAAGCGTCAAGGTTTGCGCGATAATTCGATGAATCAGAAAAAGTGCGATAATCAACGAAAATTTTTATCGCGATATTATTGAATTATCTATTATAAGAGCTTATAAAGAGTAGGAGGAGTTTTAGCCTATGACTGGAGTAGTGCCCAACTCGCCTAATTTTTCTACTACCAAAATGCATCCACCTATGAGGGAGTCCGGACTTTCATGTGTAAGTTCATCGACTTAAAAGAACTTGAGAGTCCGTGATGCTGATACGCTTCTACTCTCCAGCAGAAATTTATTTACGCTATTTGTTTATGCTACACGAAGAGTAGGGTGAAGTCTTTACAAACAATAAAAACGGGTTTGTGAAATATTTCCGCATACACGCAAAAGTTAATGTTTAATAATTTTTAATTCGTATTTAAAAAAAAATTAAAGATTTAGTAAATGAAAAATTTCAAAATCTTAATATTTAAAATACAAAAATTTAAAAAAAAATTTAAAATCCCGTCTTTTTGACGGATGACAAGCTGTACGTGTGTACCATGTAAATTTTGGAGTTGGCATTCTTTGCGGAAAGGTTAATGATGCAATGGTAAACCAAATAGTGGACCAGGTGTGATTGGAGGTTCGACACGAGATTGTCATATGGGTTTTTTTTCCACTACTGCAAGAGTCGACAGCACACCCGGAGTTTCATTCTTCGTGTTTTCGTGATTATGGCAGCTTGGGGATGTTTATCCTGGCCCCACGCAGTTCTGATTGCGCGCTGCTAGAGGTACTGCTGCGCTCGATGCACGGGTACATTCTGGTGACATGCACTTTTGGTTCCCGTGAGATACGAATAGTCCAAGAAACAATAGTCCGTGGGACGAAAAATCCTGCCTTACGTTGGAAGGCATGGTGGAAAGAGGAATTGGGGGGGAGGTGGTGGGTGTTAGCCACAACTCACAAATAACACTCCAATTAATTTTCAAAAATGGTTGACATCTAAATGGATTGTCTACGGGCATAAATCGGTAAGCGTAAAGGTGCGTGTTTCATCATGGAGCACGCATGTAGTGTGATAGTATATAAGTCCATGGTTTCATGCAGTTTACAGAATGTTGGCTTTCGCTGAGTATACGTCATAGTCGAACCTACATGGAAATGTTGCAAACGCTGTTTTTTTTTTCCCAGTAGAATTAGCTAAAATGTTGACGTTGCTTGGAACTAATTCAGAAGAAGATGAAACTTGGTAGATATGTTCCAAATGCCACTGCATACTTTCCCTTAAAATATTCCACTTGACTTCCCACCACCGTCTTGGAAAATGGTGGCCGTTTTCTCGTGTTTTGACCTAAATATATCCGAATCTATGCATTTTTTAGAAAGAAGATGTGTTAGAAAGTTGCTTAAGACAGTGTAGCAAGCATCATTGTAGTACAGTGTATTAAGCAACTTTGTAACACGCCTTCCTTTCAAAAAATGCATAGATTCGCCATTTTCCAAGATGGCAGTGGGAGATCAAGTGGGAAAGGTGGGGAATTTTAGGGGAAAGTATACAATGGTATTCGGAACATATCTACCAACATTTCATCTCCTTCTGAATTAGTTCCAGGCAAATTGCTAATTCTACTGGACTATATAGTAAGGCAATTTCGGCAAAGGAGTGGAGAAGGACACCTATACATCACGTAGAACAGAGTTTGGTAGCACTGTACCGCGCAGAATCACACTGTAAGATAAACCCGTGAAGTCCGAAAGGTTGAATTTAGTTATAAATTGGTTGAATTTGCCTATGAAGGGTGGTTAACGAAAAAAAAACGTGCTTTTCGGTGTCGGTCGACAGGTCAATCAAGCCTTACTTTTGACGACACTATTTTGCTTCAGTTTTTGATGTCTGATTAATTTCGCACTCTTAGAGAGTCAAAAACTCTTGAAAACCCTTCAACCATTTTTATATATTTATAAATTTAAATCCCCTGTCGAGTCTGAAGACGCTTCACTGTGTACTTGCTCAGCCTCCGCATTATTTGTGTTGTATGAGTGCTCAAGCCTGTGACCTCTAGCGCATGATACACCCGTGCTAACCATTTTTCGGCTGCCTTCCCCTATTCACAATCATGCCTAGTTTTTCAAGAGTTCAGGGTGGAAAGTTCAGGGTGGTAGTTGGACGGAAAACTAGAAATAAATTCGATACCTCGTTCAAAAGTTATGCTGCAATCAGACAGACAGACACCAGCACGATGGGAAGCCTTTTTTCGTTTCGCACTGCACCTCACAAAAACCCCAGTAGGTTAAAGGTACAGTTCCGGTCAAAAAAACGCCCTTCTTCGTTATATCGAGGGTCCTAATAACAACCATGGAGAGAATCAGTTATCTCGAAAACTACTGGATGGATTTTCATAAAACAAAGACTGAAATGCTTATTAGATTGTCGCCTGTATTTCTACCCTTATTAAATACTACGTTAATTGACTGAAAATAATTAGCCGAGCGAGAAAAATTATATATCTGATGATATCTCGAATACCAGTGGAAGGATTTTCATGAAACAAAGACTGAATTGCATATCATATTTTTCTGCTGAATATTACATGTAATACGTATAGAAATACAGCATATATCATGACGATTAATGCAGTTTTTGTTTTATTCAATTCTATCCAGTAATTTATGAGATATATTATTAGTTATCAACTCGTGTCGCTCGCTCGGCCAATTATATATGGCTACTTATCATTACGTGTAATACGTGTAGAAATATAGCTGATATCATAATAAGCAACCCAGTTTTTGTTTCATTCAATTCTGTCCAGTAGTTTTCGAGATATCAACATTTCGGTCAGTGTCACATTATATTAATCTTGCAACTTCTTCCGTATAACGAATAGAAGGCGTTTTTTTTTTTGACCGGAAATGTACATTCATCCATGTTGGCTTTCCTATATGACTCAGTTTTGTGACATTAGTTCCAACATAGTCATTTTCTTGTTTTTTTCGTTCGTGCGAGATGATTTTGCGACATTAACTCTAACCTGTGTAAATGTTGCAAACGCTATTCTCAACGGGTCGCACGATTTACCGGAAGGATTTATGTCCCTTTAAGCACGACGTGTAATGATAGTGGTGAAATTCGGTTGAACCGAAACTCTTTCCCCCGTCCGGCCGGGATCCTTACCAAACATGGTGCTAAAGCTGTGTTCCGTGCGGTTCCGTGCAATGCAAGCATCCCCCCCCCCTTCAATACACAACCCCCTCCTTATACAATGGAGTTGGACAGAGCTTTCAAGTTTTATTTCGTCTCCTGAACCCGTTGCTCGTACTGTAAATAATGTTTTAAGACTGGCACGATCACATTTCTGCGGGCCGCTAGTTTTTACAATCTTTGTAAATTACGATTTCTTTTTTGAGTTTGTTGACAACAGTTAAACGGCTTTCTTCAGTCGTAAATGTCGCATTTTTAGTTAGTTTGTGTCTTGTTTTCACAGCTGCAAATC
Organism: Lithobius niger; assembly: GCA_023313725.1. Classification (NCBI taxonomy): domain Eukaryota; kingdom Metazoa; phylum Arthropoda; class Chilopoda; order Lithobiomorpha; family Lithobiidae; genus Lithobius; species Lithobius niger. The sequence continues at coordinate 4,544 of JAHWFP010221534.1, forward strand.
TGTAAGACCTTTTTACTTACGCCTCCAGTAAAAGTTTTACGATTTCTGGAAAATCGTAAATACTTGATTTAAACTTGGGGTTGTGAACTTTTACTTGGTTTTACATTACATGGAAAGATCAATGATGTCAGCATCATTAGAGTATGCAATCACGGAGTCGTACAATTCGCAATAAAGCAAGACATTAAAAAAAAAAAAGCAACGGCAAAAAGCAACAGGTCACTGAATATAGAAAGAAGTAAAATACGACTATCCCACTTGGGAATCGAACCCAGGACGCGCTACCATGGCTTAGGGCGCGTTTACGCAGCGACTAGCCTTTGCATTCTCGCAGCTAGAACTCAATCGCGATGGCAACGATGAGATTGCCATGGTAACAACGCTAAATGGATTAGCTAAATCCGACATCGTTTGAGTAAATACTTTCAGTCTTATAATCCGTGCCAATAATATAAAGAATTCCTCATGATGAAACAATTTTCCCAAACGCTTCTGAACTAACGTTATTTGCTGTTTTCGTTGTGAGGCGGCAGACATAAAACCGCCGCCATGTTGGAATTTGAGGTGATTTCTAGCTTTTAGCTGCGAGAATGCAAAAGCGAGTGGTTGCATAAACATGCCCTTATCCCTGGCTACAGCTGAGCTTAGAAGTTGACCATACTTTCTTAGTGATAAGAAAAGGGTCACCAACACATACATATATCAGGAGGGAATTCAACTTAATGCTGGGAAATAATTGCCGTTTTTTTTTTTTACGAAGAAATAAACTGTTAAAGGCACATAAATCCTTCCGGTATGTCGTGTGACCTGTTCAGAATAGCGTTTGCAACATTTACATAGGTTAGAATTAATGTTGCAAAATCATTTCGCACGAAAGAAAAACAAGAAAATGACTGTGTTGGCGACATTTACATACGTTTGAACTAATGCCGAAAGACTGAGTCGTACATGAAAGCCAACGGGGAGGCTTTAATGCTGCAAACGCTTTTATTTTTCTGTTTTTTTCTTTTCCTCGTACGAGACTGTTTTGATACATTCGCTCAGACGTATGTGAATACGCTACGTAAGTGAGGAATGGACAATATTGGAAGAGAGTATGTATGTCCTTTCAACTGAATGGAATATGCAATTTACTAAACATGAGGAGGAAATAGAAGCACAAAATCCCGGAATGTTGTATGGTAATCTTGTCCGGACTGAGAGTATCGTGCTGTTAATTTCTTGTTTTGTTTTGTTTGTTTAAGTTACTCATTATTGTTACAAGCAACATTCCGTGTCTAACGTGATCTGGCCTGACTGTTGCTATGCCAACCAACAGGTGAATGACCCTTCACACGTGAATAGAAACCCTAATAATGGTATTCACTTCTGTAGTGTGAGCCGTCCTGTTTTTCCGGAAAATAGAAGTTGTGAACTTCGTTGCTAAGCGACATTTCAAATCAGGATTGCAATTACTGGAGACTAGGCCAATGGCGCTCCCTGCAATTTTGTTGCTGGAGTCTGCAGTCGGGAATGAATTTGAAAATGGGGCCCCACAACACTATTGCCGGGGGGGGGGGGGGATAATTTGATAATTTTTAGGCAAAAAAAATATTTTAACTGTTGAATTCCTTCTGTCGCAAACGAAAGAGGGAAAGAGGAAAAAATGTTAGAACTATTTTCACCCAAGAAAATTAACACATTAGTGATTTAGCATATGAAAAAATTTGGTTGTTCCGGAATTTGTACAAACTTTGAAAGTTTTATAGTCTTTGCCTGTATATTATTAAGGGATTGTCGGGGAATTGTACTATGTTACGTTCTTCCACATTTTTTTTATTAGGCGTGAGTGTTGTTTTGCCACAGCGTCCCCAGTAGTTAGGGTGCGCTCCCCTTTTTTTCTCACCTTTTTGCATTATAGGGCACGAGTAACTTATGATGACGTTATAGAATGTAATAAAAATCAAAGATTGAACGACTAGAGACTAAATATCGTTCTTCTTTAATAAAAACGGTAGGCCCTGGGTCTTGTTCGAGTCGACCGTTGCATTCCTTATGGCATAAAGCCACGAGTGTGGGTATCAAATTTTTTGCCCTGGAGGCCACCCCACTTTCTTAGTAATGTAACGTAGCAAATACATTACACTTCTTATTTGCCACTTAAAAAAAAAAGTTATAATGGGCTGGCTTTGTTTTCAGCATGAAAATGTTTAACTAAATGTGTATGTGTTTTTTTTTTCATTATGAGCTAGACAATAACGACCATATTGAATTAGAATTTGTTCTTTTTTTTTATTATTTGGTAGCCTACATACATTAGTCCATAAATTTGTGTCATTAAACTACTTTCATTTTGATTTAATTTAGTTTAAGCAGCCATCGTGGTAATTTAGCAGAACCCATGTCGCCCATTGCACGCACACAGCGGGAATGTTGGGCCTTCTGAACCTTGGAGGAACGGGAACGTCGTTCACTTGCCTTCACGTTCGGGACCGTTTATTGTACTGAATCTTAAAAGATCACTTACTGCGGGAATACCGTTTGTCTGGGGCCGAACTAAAGAGTCGGCTACGTCGGTTTGTATGACAACCGATCCCGGTACACACCCACCCAGCTGCAAAGAGGGATCCAAAATCGCTCCTGGGAAAGAACCCAGAAAGAACCATCATTCATCCCACGGGGTCGTTTTGTCCCTTCCATGTCCCTCATCCGGTCTATTGTGCGTTTTAAGTGTATAAATACCTTTAGGACTCTTTTCTATGCGTTTACCCTCCCAGGAAGAGGGATTGAATATCCCCACCCCCTACTGACTTTCTTTGATTCAGTTTAGGCTTAGTTTTTAGTTTTTACGAAACAATAAGTATTCCACTTTTAGGGCGGGTTTACGCAACAACTCGCTTTTGCATTCTCGCAGCGAGAATTGGCAAAGTTGTCGTTGCCATGGTAACAACGCTATCTGGATTAGCTAAATCCGACGTCATTTGAGTAAATGCTTTAAGGTTTATGATCCGTGACAATATGATAAAGAATTCCTCCTGACGAAATTTACACAGTCGCTTCTGAACTCGTATTATTAAGTGTCTTCACTGCGTGTCGACAGAGCTAAAACCGCCGCCATGTTGGAATTTCAGACGATTTCTAGCTTCTAGCTGCGAAAATGCAAAGGCGAGTCGTTGCGTAAATGCGGCCTTATCTCGCTAATGTTTTAAGCAAATTTTTCAGCTGGAACAACCATTAAAATTGTAATAAAAAAAAAAACTTCGCTGACATTCTGTAATAGGCTGATTGGCCTACATAAGTAAAAGCAAGAATTTATAGGGTTGGGGAGGAGAATTTGTGACTGAGACCCATACAGAAACGTCTTGGATACATTCGTAGTAGTTCAGTCTTAGTTTATAGAGGGCGCCATGTGTTGTATGTGGGAATTTCTACTCATTTTTTTAGCCTAAAATTAAACGAAACTAAACAAAACTAGCTTGTATTTAATTATTATTTACCCTAGTTTAGTTGCAATTTAGTTTACTTTAGATTTGGGCTGAAAATGAGTAAAAATTACCATTTGGAACACGTGGCGCCCTCTGAAAACTCTAACGGAACTAATAGGGACGAATCTAACATGTTTCAATAGGGACTTTTTAGAGTTACAAATTCTCCTCCCAAACCCTATAAATTCTTGGTAAAAGTAAAGTAAAATAAAATAAAATTATAAAAATAGTTTCATTTACAAAATGTTACGGGTTCTAAGATGGTGAAGGTCTAAAGCAGCCTCCACATTTGCTTTACATTTTGAGACAGGGTTCTGCTTCACAGGATCTGCAAAAGTTTGCTCCGAAAGGGCGTAACTAGCAGACCGATTGCATGTAAATAATTATGAATTTTGCAATCGAATTAACGAATTAAAGTGGCACTATCACCGATTAAAAGCAGACGAACTCTAACAACATCTAGCGCTACGTAGTAACATCTAGCTCTTGCTTGCACCAAGCGAAGGAATGCATAACGGCATTTCTTTTAACGAAACAAACAAGCCACGACATCCTTAATTATTGAGTGAAAATTTGGTTCGTCCTCGTGCACCTAGGAGCAAGCTATAAAGACAAACAATATCATTGCCGCTAGATGGCGCCACGGTATTTTCGTTCGCTTTCAATCGGTGATAGTGCCACTTTAATGACAAAATGTCGATAATTCTGGCTGTATAATAAAGTAAGATACTCAACGAGACTTTTAATCTCAATCTTATCGATAACCGTGCCAACTGTTTCAAGATTTTTAGCTCTCTCCTTAGCGGACATATTTTACAATTATCTGTGCGTATAAAATTGGAAATGCTGTCGTGGAAGTGAATTAACAATGATAATCGTGCCTCAGTATTTTCATTTCGAAGATTATGGGATTTAAAAATGTTGGCTTCCATGTTGGCTTTTCTGTGTGACCCGTGCAGATTTAACGCACACGTATTTTTTTTCCACGTGTGAAACGGTGGCGCAACATTCACTCGAACGTGTGTAAATGTTGCAATAGCTATTTATGCAGGTGATCATGGAAAATATTAACAGGTATATAATTAAGAGACTGTTAGTCTTTTTAATACCTACGGATTATGGCGGAGACATAGGAGTATTTGTCCAAAACAGTTGTTATGTTTTGCCACAAAGAAAATAGAAATCGGATGAAGCTTAAAGGACAATTTCCGTTTTGCTGAATCCCCATTTTAGCCCTAATACCGTTCATGAAATGTTATGCACACCTAAATTTAAAAGTCACATTTATAGAGACAAACGGTGCCAAAGTTATTTCTATTGAAAAATTGTAATTTAATTGTGCGTGATTAATGAATATGCAGTCACGATAGACTGCAAAGAACCGCATAGAACAGGAAACTTTGTAGACGATTTTTTTTATGACAATTGAAGCAAAACAGACGATTTTTCAAAATGACTATTAGAAACATCAGAGACTATTTTTTTTTTAATGACAGCAGAAACATAAGACGATTTTAAAGACAACCATGTATTGTCCAAAAAAAAAAAATACCTCATTGTAATAGTAAATTATAACGTTTTGGACGATTTGAAAGTGTCAAAACCAAAAATGCTAATTAAATTATCCCGCGAAACTGTGCGATCTGGAGTACCTAAATGGAAATTATTTTAAAAAGTGTTAGAGCTAATTTCCTCTTTGCATATTTTCTTGTTTGTATAGTTACACTTTGTATTTTTTTAGCATTTCAATCTTTAATCTTGTACGTTTAGAAATAATGACGATTGATTGGCTTCTCGTGTAGAAATATTTCTCAATTTTGCGTAGAGCTTAGAAATGCAAGAAGTAGCCATGTTGTAACTCTTGCTTTGGTCCACTGCTTATCAAACCCAACATGGCGTTCCAAAAGTGTCATTAAACTCAACAGCCAGGAGAAGTGTTGGATTTATTGTGTACATGCGGGGATTTGCATCGATGAACTTCCACCTTGACCGCAACATTGCATTTCAAACCAAACCTTGAACTCTCTCAAAGAGTTAACTAGTCCAAGGAAGTCCACAGACACGAGTTGCACTACATTGTGTTTGTGTCTTTGGAAGGTACTGTTTGCAGTGACTCTGTTGTCATCGCGCTTCTGAAAGGCTTTTATTGGGACCGTGAGCCTTGGTAAATAGGTTCACTTCTGCAGTAGGCTACAACACTTCCCCATGCTTACGTTTTCGTCATCTGGAGTTGGTGGTGAAAACATCCATTTACCCACATTGCGTGCGTTATGCTATTCTGTTGTCGCTGTGTCCTGCAGCACACGATGCTGCAATGCTAACTACCATTGAGCTTATTCATGGTATTCAGAATGAGCAGACCACCATGTCACCATTCTCTGCCATGAATGTTTGTAACGCCAAAATCCCCCCCCCCCCCCCCCCTTTGTTGGCAATGACTCATCGCGAGGGAATATAAAGCATTTCAAGCTTTAGTTGTTTATATCCCCGCTCTGTATCTGTTGAAAATAATGGAATACTACACGGCCATTTACTAGATGAATATTCATAAGTATGTGAAACTTGGTTTCTGTAAAGAAGCCGTGGACGATACGTCATCACTATTGTAATCGCTGTTCTTATATTTTACTCGTAAGCTAAAAACTTCTAACTTTGATGTTTCAAAATTCCAGGTTGCTTATCGAAAGAACGGATTGTTTCATAAACGTTGCAGAAATACGGCCGAAAATTTAAGAAATATTTTAAGCGGGTCATTAGATCGAAAAAGATCCAATGACCCGCTTAAAGGGATATACCTCCCAGCGCCATTTTTTTCGATCAACCACATCAAGTACGGCCCCAAAGGTCTATTGACTTACAGTCACTTATAGTCATTCCCTTGGTAAAAATCCATATTAAAATGTGGCGTCTAGGAGATTTTCTGTTGAATAATTGTTAACTTTATTTACTGCATTCCGCAGTACATGATCCTTTGTGCACTTACAATAATGATGACATTTCATCTCTGTGTATGCATGTACTAATTTTCTAATAATTACCATGAGATGAAATATCTAAAAGACTAATGCGGTAAAAATTTAAATGAATTATTCCAATAAATCGCCGAAGCAAAATTATAAGACATTAGCCTAGAAAATTATAAATTGTGATGTTAAAATACGAGAATCATTCCGGTTTGTGACGACGCAATCTTTAACGTGATGCTGTTTCATCGTGTATTATTTCCAAAGCCAACCGAGACAGCAGCTACCACCCCAGCCGACCTTGGTGCTGGTAAATGCGTGGATGACGATCTGCGCGTGGCTGTTATGAGGCAGGCCGGGTATACCTTTAAAATATTTCTTAAATTTTCGGCCGTATTTCAGGAGCGTTTCTGAAACAATCCTTTTTCGTGGCTGTGGTCTTTGATGGCCTCCGCCTTTCTCCACCACTTCCTCCCCCACACCACTCCAAACATTGCCAGCTTCCGTAATCTTTTTTTTTTTTTCTGTGGGTTGTTTTTTTCCCGTTTTGTCTCATTGGTCGTTTGTTTCTTTCTCCTTCTAGAGCCACCAGCATCGCGCCGCCGCCCCTGATTGATGATGAAGTGCGAACGGAGAAAAAACTGTTTCCTCCCCTATCCTGGTAATCGTTGGAAATCGGCGCCATGTTGTCGGCAAACGTGTGGGGCCCCTGGCGGGGATGGAGACGGCGCCGACTTTTTAAATGCCTTCTCTGTATATCTGCGTTCGCATTTGCCGTTTCTTTATTCACTCTACAGATGGTGCCACTGTACGAAAAGACTGCTTTTGATGACATCATGGGCAAAAGCGAAAGCGAGAGCATGGTTCGTGGATTGCGGTATCACAAAGACAGCGGCCCCAGAAACGAACACAATAATGAAATATTGCAATCGGATGATAAGTTTCGAAACGTCAATGATGAAATCGTAGGCGAATCTGAAGAAGAAGATGATGATTACGAGGAGGATAATGATAATCCCGTTTTTAGAGAAGGGGATTTTGACGGATTAGCGCCGCAGCCGCAACAGGAAGGTGGTGCCTCCGAAAACGGAATTGAAGATTTGCCTTACGAAAATGTGGATTATGTGTCGTGGAACGCGGAACGCAAACTGCAAGGACAATATTACGATACCAACGTTGAAGTTCAAACTGTTGGAATGGTGGATAACGAAAAATCTACACACCGACTTATTGGAAAAAGTGGAGTGCCAATCGTCGAAAACGGAATATTCTGGTCAATAAACTTGGAAAATAAAACTCCCAAAGGTAAGGAATAGGATGATGAAGTCAAGGTATCTAGAATCGTAAAGGACGATTGCCATGCAGTTCCAGTTGCTTCTCAATGCTCATTGGCCCTTGGTGGGGCAACGTTTTCAAAGCAGGGGCCTAATTTTTTTTATTTTTGATTAACGACAATAGTTTTGTTACTACTGACACACAAAAAAAGTTTTTTTTTAAACTTAATTGCAAAAACGATGAGAAAATGCTTGAACAACATGGCCGTGGTTAATTTCTGAATTGGTTAAAGTGGTACAATCACCGATTGAATATCTGCAAAGTATGGCAACATCTAGCACTATCTGGTACTATCTAGCACTAGCAAGGAATGCACAACGTCATTTTTTTTAACAAAACAAACAAGCCATGAGACTCCTAATTATTGATTGAGAATTTGATGTGTCTCGTGCACCTGGGAGCAAACTGTAAAGGTTAACAATATCACTGCCGCTAGATGACGCCACGAGTTTTCGTACAATTTTCAGTCGGTGATATAGTTAGTGGTGTCACTTTAATGCTACATTCCTTCTTGCCCTGTAAGAGCCACGCTCAGTATTTAGCCTGCGCATGTTACTATTTTGTGAGATTCAGATGTTACTTTCCCTAGCGTCATCCCATGACAGCATAGCACGTGTGCCAAGAAATCCACAGGGTCTTGGCACTGTCACACGTGTCGCATGGATACAGCATCTATACACATAATGAAAGGGGTGAAACCAGCCAGAAGTCATATCGTAGAACAACTGAGCGCGTTATTAAATTTTCACGCTCACGCACTATTATCATCAATGGAACTCGCACTCCATGTCTTTATTGACAACTTGTCTCATGTTCGAAGTCATTATTTGTACTCGTGTACGCTGTCCTGAGCGACTTGAAAAGTGTTTTATGTTTTAACATCACGGTAAAAAGCCCCGGCCATTACCGGAAGTTGACTGGGATAGCAAAAACTGAAAAGCTTCTCAGATCGCTATGTACAACCTAGTGGAACGTTAGACATGTTAACAATAAAGACGTTCAGCGTGAGTTCCAGTGATTATAATATGATTATAAAAAAAACGGATTGTTCTACGATAAGCTTCTGGCTGGTTTCACCCTTTTCATTATTTGTTTAGAGTCTGTATCTATGCGACGCATGAGCGACAGACGCTAAGCCCCTGTAAAGAAAACGTTAAAGAAACGAGGATCACATTACAGCATGAATTAAAAAAAAAAAGTGTCGTCACAAACCGGAACGATGCTTTGTCATGGTTAATGTACCAAAGTAGATCCTACATGATGTAGTATGCCAAACTGGTTACTGTATATACTAACCAGTATTCAACAGAAAATCTCCTAGATGCCACATTTAAAAATGGATTTTTAGCAAGGGATTGACAGGTTTCGTACACGGCCGTGAACTCCTTGAAAAACTTTAAATTTGAAAACCGAAAATTCAAGGCTTGAAAAACCTTGAAAATTGGAATTTCTGTTGTCTGAGCCTTATTAAATGCCTTTGAATTTTGTAATTGTTCTTTGTTTGGAATGAGGTTAATGCCACAACTTTAATGTTAATTTCGGTATACAATTAAAGTATGCAATATAAATAATGGTATGTCAGCCAAATCTGTTTCTTCTGTGAACGACTCTGCCATCGGATTGAACTGAAGACAGCAAAACAGAGATGCAGTGCAGCGCAATCAGTTTTTGCCAGAAGGGGCAGCTGTGCAAGTTCTGCTCCACAGTCCTGGCTGTTAGTTGTTGAATTCCTCCTTCCTCCTTGTCCATTGGTGGGAGGGAAGATGTAATGTTTTTCGTTGTTCATGACAGTTTAGCTTCTGCCGTCCACATGTTATGTCACGCTTTTTGACGTATTTTGAAACACCCACCAACCCCTTTGTCACAATGTCACACAATTAAAAACACCCCCGTAATAATCATGTCATTCCCCCAATGTAATGTCTCGAAGTACTTTACATTTGCTTATACTTGAATTTATTGTATTGTTTTCAAAACTCTTAAAAGAGTCCATGTGTTTAAATCCTGGAGTTTTCTGTGTGTCTATAAATGAATGGACATCACTGAACTATTATTTCCTAAATGATACGCCAAACAATTAAGGTGACGTTAACACCAAAATGTGATGCAAAATTGTGACGTCACATTTTCGAAACACCCCCACCCCTACCCCTGTGACACAATTATTACAATAAATCGGCCACCTACCCCCCCCCCCACCCAGATGGCCCCTACCTACTGCAATGTAAGAACAATCCAGTGCCAACAATGACAGAGGGCAGAATGCTGGTAAATTTGGTAGTCTACAGCAAAGAGCCTTGAAATTGGTTGTGTAAGTTAGCCTTGAAAAGCCTTGAAAATAGTTTTAACTGTTAATGTACGAACCCTCTCCCAAACGCTAACGGTAGATAATTAAATCCTTGTGTCCATACTTGATGTGGCCTATCTAAGAGTATTGATAGGAATCTATTGGAAGATTCCTATCATTAAAATTAATTGAAAAAATTTAATTAATACAATTTTAATGGGTAGGTGTTAACATCAGCCAAATGCAATACCAACATAAATATTAACCAGTCTATTTTGAGAAACAATGTAACCGTTTTGGACTAGTTCGGCGAAGGTGCTGACCACAAAACGCTGCAGTGGTCACACCTGGCTGGTATATTATTCTTCGAGCAGACAAAACTACAATGACAACCACGTTGGTGCTTTTCATCTCTTTGTAGACTTGGAAAACCTCAGAATTGACAAGATAGGGATATTGTTTGGGATGCATTTAATTAAAGGTGGGTTGCCACCAAATGACAGTATGCAGCATGTAGCGCCATCGAGTTTGCTCTAGTGGTTGAACGCATAGAAGTCCCTTTTAACGCAACAAACAAGCCATGTGCCTACTTTATTACTGAGTAAAAAATTTAATACGTCCTCATGCACCTGGGAGCAAGCTGTAAAGATTAACGATATTACTGCCACTAAATGGCACCACACTATTTTCTCTATATTCTACTGTGGCGCCATCTAGTGGCAGTAATATCGTTAACTTTTACCACTTGCTCCCAGGTGCACGAGGACGTATCAAATTTGTACTCAATAATTAAGGAGGCACGTGGCTTGTTTGGTGTGTTAAAAGATATTTCTTTGTGCATTTCTTTGCGTCCTGCAAGCAAGCGGTAGAGAGGACTAGATAGCGCTAAATGGCACCAGATGCTCCAAACTTTCGTTTAGTGGCTACCCACCTTTAAGTTCATCGAAGTTCGAATTCCTCAACAAATCAAAACAAATCAGAAGGAACTGTAAAGCATAAGCTGTGAACCAAGAGTGTAAGGTCAATGTGTCCTCTTTACCACGTCAATGTTAGTACGTATTCGTGACAACAGATGCCAAGTAATTGTAAATAATACCAAAATAATGATGCATTGCATCCCTCCAGTAGCTAGCCTATTCCTAAAATACTATAAATTAGTGCCGTTAAAACTAGATGCATGTTTAGAATCCAGAAAAGTTGTGTCCATGTTAATACAGCCGTATGACTTCATTTTGTTGCTGTCATTTACACTAAATTATAGTTTTGATCTACAACAACCTAATGGCTACCAAAATAGTTTGTTGAAAAATTGAATTAGGTCTAATTTCATGTGATAGACAGGGTGGGATGTCGACTGATTTTGGTTGTTGCTAACTAGTGACAAATGATTGTTACGTTTTATAGATATAATCATTGTGTTAAGAAGAATTTTTAGGGTCGTGTGTTGTTTGTGACATCTTCACAACAAGAGCGACGATCTCTACTTGTCTATGTTATAAAATGCTAATGATGTTGACGTTCGGGTGAGAACTGTGTTATCCAAATGGTACACTCATCTGTGGCTCACTCACAGTTGTTTTCATCGCACGCTTAAAGCGGTACTTGATGCCATGTGTCACATCCCCAAGATTGGTAAAGATGCCTGCTGGTGCCATGGTCACTCTATGCGCAATCCATGAAGCCACTGGTTTTTCTCCCAGTGAATTGGTGTAAGGTAGAAACCTTCGAGACCCCCTTACATTAATTAAAGGAAATTGGGTCGAAGCTAATGGACATCTTAGTATTCTAGAACATGTGATAGGTCTCCAGCAGTAGTTCAGATATTGCTGCAAGATTGCACAGGAGAACTATGAAGACACCCAGTTGTCCTCTTAAGCGTACTATGACCATTAAGGCGGAACAATGAAAGTTCAACCTTGGTAACAAATTAAGATCATCGTATTGAAACCATCGTGTGGCTAAACCATGTGGATAAACTCGATGTGGCTCGGGAGTTCTTGCAACTATGTAAGCAATGCTGAACACGAGCCAGGATCCTTCTAGGAATGGACGTGGAAGCTTGTGATGGGACTTGTGAAGAAGTCATTGCTTCACTGAAAAAGGTTGGAGAGGAGTCTCCACAGCAAACACAAGAGTTAACAGATACTTTTAACATAGTTCAGGAGGGTTTTCTACCCTTCCTGATATAACGAGTTTAGTACGTATGACATCGTTCTCATGAGAGACAAGCCTACCCCAGTCCTCTGTTACAGATATGGTAAGACTGATTCGGTAATCGTAGAAGTTAATCATTAGCAGTAAATCAGTGTCTTTGAGCTGAACCATGGATTTTGGCAAGCAAGTCTTACTGAACATGTTACTCGCTACGCTGGTTAACCAATGTACTTGTGCATTACGACATATAAATACAACGCTGTTTTTGCTATTTTTTCCGTGCAAAACAAAGGAGAAACCTTACTTACTATATGGCTAAACTCTTGGAAGTTGTAGGGTCTGCCTTTAAACCTTACAGTGTAATGTTCTGTTAAGGATAGCTTTCACCCTCTTCACTACGTGCCTATGAGAAATTTACAGAATGAGTAGCTGGCCTATTTGACCTGAACCTATCAGCTGATGGTTTTTAAGATGTTTTTAAGAACAAAAAAATTGACGAATCCCGGCTGATCGGTCAGGAACGTATTACCAGAGTAGCACACTGGTGTCATTCTTAATTTTCATTATTGAACACTGTTAAATATTTTTTTTTTTTGGGGGGGGGGGGTGTTTGTCTAAATCTTTGGATTTGTTTTTGGGTAATTGTTTGGGATCCATATCTACCTACTTGAGTAGGGTGGGTGGCAAAACGGTTGTTTGTTGTCTTTGTGAAAAGAAATGATTTTTTTTTCATGTTAGGCTGGTTTTAGCTCTCTGGGAAAACAGACGCGTGGCTCTGCATTAGTTGGTGGTACTTTTGCTCGCATTACCTGTTTTGCTGAAACTGATCACTGAATTACTGAAAAATCAGAAGCCGGCTCTTTGAGTTAGGGCATGTGCAGGACATCGCTATTAACTAACTTGTTGGCCGCAACATTCTTTGTGCTATTTTATAGGCCCTAATTATTGCTCTCTTTTGATTTTTCTTAAATCCTGTTTACAGCCTTTTCTTTTGGTATTGTTCGGGAACCTCCTTATGCCTCCTCCCCCTCCAACCGAATGTTGTAACGTTGGACCATAAGTCTAGCGATCTCCTTTAACGACTGTGAACACTTTGAAATAAATTCAACCTAGGAAATGAATTGGATTCAACCTAGGTTTGCCCGGGTTCGAATAACCTTTTAGTGTAATGAAAACTCCAATTTGTTCATTGTTTAAACTTTGTCCACATCATCTAGGAATTCCAAAATCCAAGATGCCTAAAACTTCAGGTTTGTTATTTAAGATACTAGTATTAATTCATTCATAAGAAGTGATTCCTTGTTGTTTCAAGAATCTTTGTAGCAATTTATTACCAGTGGGCACTGGGTTAGTACCCTGGTGTTAGCTACCTTAATGTCACTGAAATTTAGCTGCCGGTTATGAAACGTGGATATCCTGGGGGACTTCTGCAAGTCCCACTCTTTAATACTGACCTAGGCAGCCAAGTGATAGCATCCCCTTTAATCAATTGCATTGTGACAGTAGGAATTAATACGTGAACACTGAAATAAGATTGTAGCGATGTTGACTGAACTGCCCGCAGTGAGGAAGTGATACCCGCAACTAGTGAGTTTGTGACAAAACTAGGGGAAAGTTACAACATGGATATTGCTAGACATACAAACATGAAGCGTTTACATGCGTGGCACCTAGTAAAAATGAAGCTCCCACATGTTTTATTTTTGTCTTTATCTATTATATATCTTGAACTTAAATAATAATGCACAATTTATATGGTTAATAGATAAGGCATTTCGAAATCTGTCCTTTTTTGAATCGTAAAGTGTCACTATTTTCTTCTCACCAAGGTATTTATTGAGGTTTGAGCTATCATTAATTGTGTGTCTCAAACGTTACCACCAGCCATACAAATTATCAAGGGTAATATGAATTTGATGTGTACTTGATATTACTGAGCCTAATGAGTGTGGTATGCATAAGACTGACTTTAGCTTCTATACAGTATTTTGTTTTGCTTTATAGCTATTATTTCCTTGTTGCAGGTTTTGACGATGATTACGTTAAGGAGTTTCAATCCCGTGTCCGTAATATGCCGGTGGCTTCTGTCCAACCGCCATCTTGGGATCGATGTGGAAGACCTAAAAACCAGTTCATCATCCTGGCTGATGGAACATCCATGTGTGCCCGGTACAGGACACCTCATGATTACTTGGTTCAAGGTAACTTGGAACAAAATTTGGTTGGGTATCTTTGATAGAGTACATTTTGTCAGTTCTTGTAAGGGGCTCATGTTTTGGAACATTATCAGATAAACACGAGATGATCCGCTGGTCAAACAAACCTCCAGTTCCATCCCTCTCATCGCGTAATACTGCACCTCTACATATGCGAACGAAAATTGTGTATGCCAATGTTGTAATTCGACATAAGTGACACTGTGCACTTCTTTCTACAAATTGAGACGCAGTTCATTGTGAATGCAACAAAGTTACACATAACACAGCATTTAGGTAACTTTAATGATGTTGCAACATTGATAACATTCTTGTGCTTTAACGTGGAAATAAGCATTATCTCAGTGATTTACGAATATCTTGCCTCAGTTTCAAGTCTAAATGTTGCCAACAACAGCTGTTACAAAAATTAAAATGATAACATGGTAACTTGCTCAATGAATTACGAGAGTTAATAATTAAAAGATTGTTTTAGTGAACATTTCAACCACCTATAGTTTACCGTGATTTCTGTTTGCAGGTGAAGTGATGTCCTTCTATTTAGCCCGTCTTCTTGGCATCCAGAATGTTCCTATTGTCGTCCTGTCTCAAGCAGCCTGGAACAGCCATCAATGGAAAAGGAAAAAAGTGCGACACCAAGTCAAAGCAGCTGGTTGGACGCCCAATGCCACTGTCGCTCTCATTCAGTGGATCCACCATTTGGAAAGGTACACAAGCAAGTAAAATTCTTACAACTATGTTCCGACAATGATTGTAGAACTACCAAAAAACTTAAGTCAGTTCAGCCGATAGGTTGAATAAATGTGGTAGAAAATGTAGCTATTTTTCCTTTTGGAATTAAATGTTGCACGTGACTTGTACATTGAAGTTGAATCGCCCATAATTTAAGTAAACATCAGTGACACATTCAGGTGTAGGGAAATTCCCTGAATTTGTAGGGACCCTGAAAAATTTAATTGCCTAAATTTTATGCAGATCCCAATAAGGTATAACTAAAGTATAATAACGAATTACTAAGTGAGCAATAAGTAATACATATTATCCTCTTGTTTCAACAATGATTGGGGAGTAAGTTGTGTTAGGAGCGTTGAGGTTGCGGTAATACTACCGAAGGAGCAGCCCGAGGTATTATTGTTGCAAACGGCTTAGAAAACAACTTATTCGCCAATCATTGTCAAAACAAAGAGGATAATATGTGATTGTAACCCTACAGCGTTTAAACCGCGGGTGCCAATCACCGATCCAAAGTATTGTTTTCATTGACGTACTTTGTTATCGTTACGAAAACTAGCTAAGTGGGCCATAAAGTTCCCAACTCAGTCTAGACCTCTCTCCCACTTAGCTAGTTTTCGTTACCCCCACAGAAGCATTGTTGCTAGATTCCGATGGGCTTCTTCAGCCACCAAGGAAAAAGAGAAATTTCACCTTCAGCCAACAACGATGGATTCGGTTCGTAAAAAGAAACACTAGGATTTATCGTGTATGGCCACAGGGGTGGACTATCAGGGTGTTCAGCTGAACACGGGCCCTGGCTTACGAGGCAACTCCTCGTTTAAATTGTTGGCTACTGCCTTAATGACTTTTTGCCGATTTGTGGGTTTTTCATTTAAATTAGCTACAATTCTGCATTCTGGTTCTGAATTGTGAAGGGCCCGGCACAGTTCAGAATCAGGATGCAGAATTATAAATGAAATTAAACGAAAAACCCACAAATCCACAAAAAGCCATTAAGGCAATAGCTTTTTAAAAACGTCTAGATTCATACTCTGGAACGTAGCAGACGACATTACTTACGTACGGAGGAAAATACGCAAAATTCCAGAATGGCAAGAATGATATGACAATTCTTGGCGAATTGGAGGGAGGCCAAGTTAACGCCAATTTCAAATTCTAATGGACTGTAAATAGGTGGTAGTGTTTGGAGTTTTATTACGTGCTTGAAGATGATAGTCGGCTGGGTTTCTCCATCAACAGCAAATTGACTATCGAAAATTCGCCAAGAATTGTCATATCGTTCTTGCCATTCTGGAATTTTGCGTATTTTCCTCCGTACGTAAGTAAGGCAATAGTCAACAATCGCACAATAATTAGTTTATCTACACCATGAATTGGTGGAGCAGAGCAGAACAGCCTCAAGCAACCCCAAGAAAATTGTCAAGATACAAAATTGGACACTGCAGCAATGATTGATGTCTTTGCCGAGCAGAAACATCGTAGGGTGAACTTTTGAGCAATTATTGCGCAAATAAAATTATCATGCATTAAGAAGGTTTAAGGTTTTTCAATTTTTTATAATTGTTTTTCTATTGAGCTGGGGCGGGGGCCTTTTTGGTTAACTTGCGCACGGGCCCAAAGCGTACTTGTTCCGCCGCTGCGTGGCAACTTCGTAGTTCTCTCTATATTGGTGGCTGGTTTCCCGATACCTAACACATAAGTTCCTTTTTCTTTTTGGCTGTGTCTTTGGTCCCGGTGACGGGATCCAGGTTTTAAAGACTGGTCCCGGTGAATTGTTGAAAACTGGGCCTTGATCTTGTAAAAGTGAAAATAAACTGCCTAATCATATGATATTTAACCTAACCTAACCAACTCTAAACTAATACAGGTTTTCCTAAAAACTATGCTTTTTGTGTTTGTCAGGATCCATACTAGCATAGCTTCAGTCCCAGTAATACATCCAAGATAGGCTTGAAACAATTACGGACCAACTGCGTTTCTCTCGCACGTGTATTTTAAAAGGGAAATCTTGAATTTAGTTGGAAAGGTTAATTTAGTTGCACATTTTACAAAATAGTTGCAAAATTTGGTTGATATTTGGAACTTTACGTATCGTAGTTCCTGCATCAT